>CM040189.1:8983365-9040865 GCA_022606455.1 Callitettix versicolor | reverse complement strand
TGAAAACAATTTTAAAAAAGTGACAGAGCATAATAACATTGAATTTGTAAATTATTTGTAGATTTGTAATATCTTATATTGGAAAGTGCCTTCGTAACAGATAAAATTATGGAAGAAAGATAATTGTAAATTGTAATAAATATAAGTAATCTTGGCTAGTGTGTTATTATTTGTCAGTAATTGTATATTACTTAAATCAGTTTACATATAGTTTCAGTTTATACAATAAGATTGTAAAAAATTATTTTGAAAGCTGTTAGGATTTAGAAAAATATTAATTTTTAGTTACTAGTCTTAAATATTATAATGAGGTCACAGCCAAAGAATGAACACTATTGACAAAGACATAGGCAAATTACAAAACTGCTGACACACTGCCTGTTGCAATAAGCAACAAGGTATGTAGAACAGTTGAAATAAAAGCTCGGGGAAGAAGTAGGGCGAAAACAGTTGATTACGGGGGGGGGGGCAGAACGTCAGTATATTCAGGGTGACAGTCGTTTCTGTGAAGATCCGAAGACACAAGGAACTGTGAAGTTCAAGGGTCGGTACAATCTACGAAAGAACATTCCATCCAGGCGGTGCTAAGAAGTGGCAAATCAGCGGTAAAAGTGACAAAAATTGGCTGAAGTAATTAGGGTAGTATTGGTAGTTCAGTGGTAGAATGCTAGCCTGCCACACAGGTAGCCCATGGTTCATTTTCCGGCCGATGCACCATTTGTTAGGGGTAAGGGATCTCTTTTTTACTACTCGGATCCTTCAAACAATTAACTATCGGTGGTTCATCAAAATATACCTTAAATACATTGAGATTTGTTACATTACATTTACCTTGTTACAGTTGCAACTATGGTTGGTGGCAACCCCAAGAATGAACACTACTGTCTTATTTTTCATTAAACGTTGCCCAAAATATGTATTAATGTATTCAAACCACAAGTAAAAGGAGAAGAAGTGTACACCAATTTTTGTCTACTTACTTTTACCACCAATTTGCCACTTCTCAGCACCGCCCGGATGGAATGCTCTTCCGTAGATCGTGCCGACGCAAAGTCTTCGGGTCTTCACAGAAATGACCGTCACCCGGAATATACTGACGTTCCAGCCCCTCGGAATCAACTGTTTCCAACCTACTTCTTCTCCGAGCTTTTATTTCAACTGCTGTTCTACATACCTTGTTGCTTATTGCAACAGGCAGTATGTCAGCAGTTTCGTAATTTTGCCTATGTTTTTTGTCAATAGTGTTCATTCTTTGGCTGTGACTTCATTATAATATTTAAGACTAGTAACTAAAAATTAATATTTTTCTAAATCCTAACAAAGCAAAAAGATTTATATAAGCAAAGTGAGGTCTCTGTTTCAATTCGAATGTTTGTCATTTGTTTGTTAAGCCAATGTCCAATAAAGTTGGTCCAGTAACATTTGTCCTAAATATTACACATTTGCTGGTTTAATTTGCAGAAAAGGTTACATAAAGTGCTTCCCTGCTGGAGCTCCTATGCCCCATATATAAATAATTAGGATTATGACCTATTTTCTTCCGTCTAGTGATCTTAGATAAAATTACTCCGTGTTTAGCCTACCGCAGTTTTGAAACTTCAGTTTCACTTTTAGGCTATAGTACAAATGGTCAAATCCCTCTGTTGAGGTCATCACAAAGTTAACAAAACGTTGAAAACACACATCACAACACTAAACACAATTATAGGATTTTTATTAAAACACAACGTTAAAATTTGGTTTGACCAAACATTACCGTGCAACTCGTATGTCGTTACAGTAAAACTTTCTACTTAAGTTTTACACTTTGATCCAGTTGAGTTTTTTCACTCCACTGATTATCTGAATCGTATTCTGACCATGACCTAGTCCTGTTGGTGACGGATATGAGGGGCTCTACTGTATACCTTCAGTCAAGTGTAGCGAACTTGTTCTACGTGAGAGTTACAAATAGTAAACTAGTTTAGATAACGTTTTTATTTTTATGTTGTTATTTATCCAGTATTATGTGAGAAAAATGTATTATTTTTTGTGACTTGTATGTTCGTATTACATTCCTTGTATAAGTTATATACAAAATAATTGTTACGAGTGATGATTAAATAATACAGAATTTAACTTTAAACTTTAGATTTAGTTTAATAAAAACTCTAAATTTTTTTTTTTTTTGGTGGTTAACGACCGACTATTGTGCACACTTGGGCTAATGCAGACGATGGGATGATTTATAGCGCATGAAAATGCCAAGCCCTCGCCGGGAATCGAACCCGGGTCCTCGGGGTAAAAGCCTAGTACGCTATCCACTAGGCCACCGAGATTTAATAAAAAGTGAAAATGAAAACTATCAAAATGACCGTTATTTTTCTGTTGTTATATTTCTTCTTACTCTTATTTTTGTTATCAAAGACTGAAAAAGAAACAAATATCAAAGAAATTATATTTTCTTGCGGGTTTTATTCTCTGCATTAAGGGTAAATTGAAATTAATAAACAAGATGCCATATTAAAATTGTCTTTAATGCAAACAAATGGCTACAGCGAATGACTATCTAATTTTATCTAAAAAAATTACGTTAATTTTTATCTCTTCCAATACTCAAATTTCATCTCTGCCTGTATTTCTGCTCAACTGCATTATTTTCTACCAATATCTTTTAACCTGACCTACCAATCTTGTTCTGGGTCGTTCTCTTGGTCTCTTGTGTTGAATATTCACGTGGAAAATCCCTTTTGATAATCTAACCTTTCTAATGTGCATTAAATGGAGTTATATTTATGACATTACCTGTTACTTATATGTCTTAAATTTTCCGTCATAACTACTCTCTTATCGCAGCATTCCTTGCTTCCTTGTTTTTCTTTTTGTATGTTCATCTAAAAATTTAATTTCCATTGCCTGAACCTTAGTGCTATCTTTCTTTTACTGCCCGGTTTTCAGATGCATTAGCAAAATTACTTGAAAGAAATTTTAGGGCCAGTGTGTTTCAGGGGGCTAAGTTTTCTGTTCAAGGTATGCTGTCTCAAGGTACAAGTCTGCAGTTACTACCACAAGCTTTACTCTTTCTTCTTCTTCTCCATTCTCTTGTCCTCATTAGTGAAGCAATGGGTCTGTAGGGGAATGTACAGCGATCGTTGTAACTGTGAAAAGGTATGGCTAATGAAGGATAGGTGAAGCTAAATCAGGCAGCAGCAAATTGTTGGCGTTTGTGAAAATTTACAAAGAAATATCTTGATGTAATCACTTAATCTTGAACGACCTGTTCAATGTTTAATCATATTTATTTAAATTTCATTTTCTGTCACAACTTCTTACTATCTGGTTTTTCAGTATTTATGAGGTGTGTTCAGAAAGTAACGAAAATTTTAATTTTTTTAAGAAAATATTTATTTATTCTTCTACATTGATGTTGTCGCCTTCAAAATGGTCCCCATTGGAGATTATGCATTTGTGCCAGCGCTTCTTCCAATCCTCGAAACACTTCTCAAACTCGATCCTTGTGATAGCCTTTAGTTCTTTCAGCGATGCGCTTTTAATGTCATCTACGGCTGTAAAACAACGGCCCTTTAAGGTTCTCTTTATTTTTGGAAATAGGAAAAAGTCACACGGAGCCATGTCTGGTGAATATGGAGGCTGGGGCATCGTTACAGTTCAGTTTTGGGCCATAAATGCATGAACAAGCAATGAAGTGTGAGCTAGTGCATTATCGTGGTGCAAAAGCCATGAATTGTTTTTCCACAGATCGCTTCACACAAATGGCATTGAACTTGTAGGTAGTACACCTTATTGACCATATCACCTGGTGGCAGAAATTCATGATGCACTATGCCATTAATATCGTAGAACACAGTGAGCATAACCTTCACGTTCGACCGCACTTGTCGAGCCTTTTTCGGTCTTGGCGAGCCAGAATGCCTCCACTGGGATGATTGAGCCTTAGTTTCGACGTCATATCCATAAACCCATGTTTTGCCACCTGTTATAATACGTTTCAGTAATTCTGCATCGTCGTTGACTTCATTTAGTGACTCCTGAGCAACTTCCATTCACCGCTGTTTTTGTTCAAAATTCAATAATTTTAGAACGAATTTTGCTGTCACACGTTTCATACACAAAACATTGGAAACAATGTCATGACATGATCCAATCGATATGCGAACATCATCAGTGACCTTTCTAATTGTGATTCGGCGATTGTTCATAACCATTCACTTTTTCCACGTTTTCATCAGTTGTTGATGTGCTGGAGCGTCCAGGGTGTTCATCATCTTCAACGTCTTCACGGCCTTCTTGGAAACGCTTATACCACTCGTAAACTCTTGCTTTACTCATAACAGACTCACCATAGGCCTTTGTTAACATTTCACACACTTTGCTACACTTTCTTCTATTTTTTACACACAATTTGTTACAAATTTTTTGACCCATTTCTTTTAACAAACGAAAATCGCCGAGCTCATAAAAACACGTCTAACCTTAGTCACTGTCACAGACAAAATCAACAATGAAAACAGCTGAAAGTTTTATCATAATTCAAGAGCATGTATACCAACATAATAAAAAAAAAATGTTTGACAATCGGACTCTCCAAGACCGCGAAATTTAAAAATTCTCGTTACACTCTGAACACACCTGGTATATCTCACAAAATGGCTGTGATTTTTTAGTTTGTATTTGAACAATATTCTTTTCTAACTGCGGTGGGAATTTTAAAGATTGAAAATAAATTCAATATTTGAGTATTTGTATTTATAAAAATTCTGAACAGTGTTTAATTTATTTTAGAATTTGGAATTGTAATGCATATTGGAAATGTTAAATAAACTATTTTATCTTCAATTTGTTGTTTTTTTAATGTTTTGTTCTGCAAATTATCTACAGACAGTGGGTATTTTAAAATGTTTTAAGTCGAAATGATAATGAACATTTTTACAAAATATCCCTTTAAAAATGTTGTTCTTTGAGCCAATTTAAAGTTTATTATTTTTAATTTTTTATAATCTATAAAATACATTTCTGCTTTAAATCGATGCAAACAAAATATTTATTCTAGTGGAGACATTTAGTTTATTTTTCTTACACATAGCTTTATTGACAGCGAACATGATCTCTGTTTCAACTCGACCGTTCGAAATTCGGTTTGTGTGTTTTATTTATTTGTTATGAATTATGACTGAACGCACTGACCATTGGTTCTTTTTTGTTTTTTTTTTTGTGTTTGACGTCCGACTATTGTGTACACTTGGGCTAATGCAGACAATGGGATGATTTATAGTGTATGAAAATGCTAAGCCCTGGCCGGGAATCAAACTCGGGTCCTCGGGATGAAAGTCCAGTATGCTATCAACTAGGCCACCAAGGCGGCACTGACCGTT
This sequence comes from Callitettix versicolor, assembly GCA_022606455.1. Classification (NCBI taxonomy): domain Eukaryota; kingdom Metazoa; phylum Arthropoda; class Insecta; order Hemiptera; family Cercopidae; genus Callitettix; species Callitettix versicolor. Next base: position 9,035,493 of record CM040189.1, on the reverse strand, counting down.
TGTGACAAAGGTATTTTACAAAGCCTTAACGATGTGTGAGATTTTTCCATCACTTCCGTTTAAAGATGGCTGCCTCTTATTTAACGATGACTAGTGTACTGGTAATTTCGTGTAATACTGTTTCTACGTAAGGTTTATCATAATTGTAACCGCTTCATGGAGAAAGAGCATGATTTCCAAAAAATTTTTCCGGTAACGTTTTTCTTAAATATTAGGGTTACCAATTAAATTGGCGTAAAATGTTACAAGCATTAATGTTCTTTGAACTGCTAGTACTTATTTATTAAAACGAAATTATTTTTATACTGAATATACAACAGTTTCAAATCCTTCAGGTAAACACGAAAATAAAGGCGATTTCTTGCAGGTGTACTATTATTACACTACTACCTGAATATGCCGGCTTTTTTCGGGTTGTAATTTGAAAATGTTTTTATAAATATTTGACGGTTCAAAATTTTTAGTATTTAAATTATATTCTATTAAAATTTAAGTTTTTCTTCTTCTTCTTTTCGTTTCACCCTCTCTGGGGTACGCTGAATCAATCTCTTGCGCGCTGTACTTTTCTTTGTTCCCAGTAGCTCTTCATTCTTTCCGATCTTCTTTTCCTCTCCTCTTCCGAAATGACAGGTTTAGGTCTTATTTTGGTTTTATCTTGGAATCTTATTCTTTCGTCCTTGGTACTTATCTTAGCAGTTTGGTCAAGCAGTGAATTTTCTGTAATTTTTAATTCTATTTAAGTTTGTTTTATTAATGTATAATTATTCTTAAAAAAATAATATTTATTATTTAATTACATTTTTTATGATCTCTTTTATCTCATGTCAAGGTGATCGCACTGGCAGAGTAATAGTTATATATTTAAAAAAAATAAAAACAGAATTACAAAAAGTTAATTTTGAATGTTTCCTTTCTTTAAACAATAAGTATTCTTAAAGTATTTCAATTTTTAAGGATATTATCTTCATTTTTTCGCTTTTAATAAAATTATGATTTTGTGAGAAAATTTTGTAAATGTTATTGCTGCATTTAATTAACTCTTATGTACTAAAAATCGCGGCATGCAGCTGGCTCACTGACGTGAAGGAAGCGAGTTCCCAAAAGTGTTTTTTCTTTTTGCAAATGATTTCACCACCATAAGCAGCAACAAAACCTGCATATAATAGTATTTTAAACTCTCAAGTTGCCTTGAAATTACGAAAATGAAACCTGACCGCCGTCAAAATAAATTTCTTGATTTCGACGGTTTTGAAAATTCATTTACGCAGTTTTTAACGGTGTTTACGATGGTGAAATCAGATATAAAAAAAAATATTGAAAATAAAAAAGTTAAGAATTTGAATGTTTATAATCGTAGCCATTTTGAAACTTTTGAAAGAATTGTATTGGTTAACGTACCTGTCCAGGGCTATTACAGAAATCGATTATTGTGCCAAATTTTAATTGTTAGTTTTATATATATATATATATATATATATATACACAGTGTGTAAGTTTTTACAACCCCTCAAAATGTGGTCATAATCATCACTAATTTCAAGGTCTCGGGTCTGGGTTTTACCGTAATGACAGTTCACTTCCTAATAGATATTCGCTTATTCTACTTATGTTTTAATTTTTTTTTTTTTTTTTTTTTTTCTTTAACGTCCGACTATTGTGCACACTTGGGCTAATGCAGACGATGGGATGATTTATAGTGTATGAAAATGCCAAGCCCTGGCCGGGAATCGAACCCTGGTCCTCGGGGTGAAAGCCCAGTATGCTATCAACTAGGCCACCGAGGCGGCTTCTCCTTATGTTGTAATTAGGAATGCAATAAAACTCATTTTCATATTTTTCACCTTCAAGAAGCCGTAAAGAATGTAGAATAAGTTATAACATTTTTCAATTCACACGTTTATTAATAATCATTCTGTTGAGTCTACACTTCAGAAACTTGACAAAGTTCATCAATCTTCCGCCAGATCGAACTGGCTATCGAAGTACATCCATCTTCCGATAGATGGTACTGCCGTCAAAGTTAGTACGGGAGATTAGCCTGATATGTATTATTGGCATGTAGTCTGCAAACATTTCTGCCTTCTGCGTAGTCCAAACAATGACGTAATTAGTTTTTCGAAGAACATTAGACCTCGCAGTATACACTTAATTAATACACAAAGCGCTCGTAAGTTTTTCCGCCAATTTAACCTATATTTACGAAAAATGTTACTGGACTAACTTTATTGAAAATGTCCTCTTTCTTCACGAAGCTGTCAAAATTATGATAGGTCTTGCTGTTCAGCCAGTATTACAGCAAATAACCAACAACCACACTCTCAAGGTAGAATCAGAGCCGGCCATCTTGAAACGGAATAAATGTGAAAAAATTCTTACACATATATTTTGGACTTTATGCAAGGTAGATTTGCACCAAATTTCAAAACAATCGGCCGATTTGTTTATGAAAAAACGTGTGTCACTTCGTTTGGGAAGCTATTGATAAAAAAACCGCGCAAAATCGGAATGAATTTATGTGCCAATGTCTTTTCAAATTTTGGTCGTACGTGAAAATGTATACAATACGTCAGTAATCAATACTGAAATATGCATAATGTAGTTTTAAAAATTTTTCAGAATTTTAAATAAAAGACAATATTTAGATGTTGTTAGCTTCCATCACGTCTGCGAGGCAGCTGCGTGCTAGATTATTGACCGAGCGAAGCGAAGTTCTGTTTGGTTTGTGTGTTTATTTTTCATAAAAAACATTGACAGATGTTTTGAAATTTGGTATGAGGATTACTTGTACAAAGCCCAAATGACGTATGCATACCATTTTTCCTTTATTTTATGCCGTTTCAAGATGGCGGCCTCTGATTTAATCATGACGACAGCACGCAATTTTAATCAAACACATCGACATATTGTTTTGAAATTTGGTACAAATGTACCTTGGCTAAAGCCCTAAGACGTATGATAGAATGTTTGTTTGAGTATGTAAGTAGGCCTATGTATTACGTATGTGTAAGCATATAGGTCTATGTATGTACGTCTGTGTGTGTGTGTGTGTGTGTGTGTGTGTGTGTGTGTGTGTGTGTGTGTGTGTGTGTGTGTGTGTGTGTGTGTGTGTGTGTGTGTGTGTGTGTGTGTGTGTGTGTGTGTGTGTGTGTGTGTGTGTGTGTGTGTGTGTGTGTGTGTGTGTGTGTGTGTGTGTGTGTGTGTGTGTGTGTGTGTGTGTGTGTGTGTGTGTGTGTGTGTGTGTGTGTGTGTGTGTGTGTGTGTGTGTGTGTGTGTGTGTGTGTGTGTGTGTGTGTGTGTGTGTGTGTGTGTGTGTGTGTGTGTGTGTGTGTGTGTGTGTGTGTGTGTGTGTGTGTGTGTGTGTGTGTGTGTGTGTGTGTGTGTGTGTGTGTGTGTGTGTGTGTGTGTGTGTGTGTGTGTGTGTGTGTGTGTGTGTGTGTGTGTGTGTGTGTGTGTGTGTGTGTGTGTGTGTGTGTGTGTGTGTGTGTGTGTGTGTGTGTGTGTGTGTGTGTGTGTGTGTGTGTGTGTGTGTGTGTGTGTGTGTGTGTGTGTGTGTGTGTGTGTGTGTGTGTGTGTGTGTGTGTGTGTGTGTGTGTGTGTGTGTGTGTGTGTGTGTGTGTGTGTGTGTGTGTGTGTGTGTGTGTGTGTGTGTGTGTGTGTGTGTGTGTGTGTGTGTGTGTGTGTGTGTGTGTGTGTGTGTGTGTGTGTGTGTGTGTGTGTGTGTGTGTGTGTGTGTGTGTGTGTGTGTGTGTGTGTGTGTGTGTGTGTGTGTGTGTGTGTGTGTGTGTGTGTGTGTGTGTGTGTGTGTGTGTGTGTGTGTGTGTGTGTGTGTGTGTGTGTGTGTGTGTGTGTGTGTGTGTGTGTGTGTGTGTGTGTGTGTGTGTGTGTGTGTGTGTGTGTGTGTGTGTGTGTGTGTGTGTGTGTGTGTGTGTGTGTGTGTGTGTGTGTGTGTGTGTGTGTGTGTGTGTGTGTGTGTGTGTGTGTGTGTGTGTGTGTGTGTGTGTGTGTGTGTGTGTGTGTGTGTGTGTGTGTGTGTGTGTGTGTGTGTGTGTGTGTGTGTGTGTGTGTGTGTGTGTGTGTGTGTGTGTGTGTGTGTGTGTGTGTGTGTGTGTGTGTGTGTGTGTGTGTGTGTGTGTGTGTGTGTGTGTGTGTGTGTGTGTGTGTGTGTGTGTGTGTGTGTGTGTGTGTGTGTGTGTGTGTGTGTGTGTGTGTGTGTGTGTGTGTGTGTGTGTGTGTGTGTGTGTGTGTGTGTGTGTGTGTGTGTGTGTGTGTGTGTGTGTGTGTGTGTGTGTGTGTGTGTGTGTGTGTGTGTGTGTGTGTGTGTGTGTGTGTGTGTGTGTGTGTGTGTGTGTGTGTGTGTGTGTGTGTGTGTGTGTGTGTGTGTGTGTGTGTGTGTGTGTGTGTGTGTGTGTGTGTGTGTGTGTGTGTGTGTGTGTGTGTGTGTGTGTGTGTGTGTGTGTGTGTGTGTGTGTGTGTGTGTGTGTGTGTGTGTGTGTGTGTGTGTGTGTGTGTGTGTGTGTGTGTGTGTGTGTGTGTGTGTGTGTGTGTGTGTGTGTGTGTGTGTGTGTGTGTGTGTGTGTGTGTGTGTGTGTGTGTGTGTGTGTGTGTGTGTGTGTGTGTGTGTGTGTGTGTGTGTGTGTGTGTGTGTGTGTGTGTGTGTGTGTGTGTGTGTGTGTGTGTGTGTGTGTGTGTGTGTGTGTGTGTGTGTGTGTGTGTGTGTGTGTGTGTGTGTGTGTGTGTGTGTGTGTGTGTGTGTGTGTGTGTGTGTGTGTGTGTGTGTGTGTGTGTGTGTGTGTGTGTGTGTGTGTGTGTGTGTGTGTGTGTGTGTGTGTGTGTGTGTGTGTGTGTGTGTGTGTGTGTGTGTGTGTGTGTGTGTGTGTGTGTGTGTGTGTGTGTGTGTGTGTGTGTGTGTGTGTGTGTGTGTGTGTGTGTGTGTGTGTGTGTGTGTGTGTGTGTGTGTGTGTGTGTGTGTGTGTGTGTGTGTGTGTGTGTGTGTGTGTGTGTGTGTGTGTGTGTGTGTGTGTGTGTGTGTGTGTGTGTGTGTGTGTGTGTGTGTGTGTGTGTGTGAGAGAGAGAGAGAGAGAGAGAGAGAGAGAGTGTCTGTGTGTATTAGTGTGTTTATGTGTGTGTTTGTGTGTATAAAAAAAAGAATGCTTCTATTAGAAATTCATCGCATTTTTTAAATATAAAATGGCATACATAATTATTACGTTTTGAGAATGTAATTTAATTATTACTACACTTATAAGGATTATTTTTATCCTTTATAAATGCTTTACACCCAAAAACAATTTAAGGACATGGTGGCAGTGGGAATGAAAAAGTAGTCTTAGAAAACTGAACGTATGTGCTTTATGTTTTAGTTGCTAATACAACTTTGAGTTTCAGTTTTCTAAACCTGTTTTTTCCAACCGTTTTAGAAAGCAGCTTTTTTCCTCAACAAACACTTTGTTGACGTTTTGTAAAAATAGCAGAAACGCCCACCTCTACTGAGCAGAACAAAGCCACTGGACTTAATTGTTAATTGACAGTAACCAATGGGTTGTATCTCTTAAAGTGTTTTTCATAATAAAACTAAATTACTAAATGAGTAAATCCTCAGTTGTAATGTATATAAAAAGTGTTTTCTGTCATTTTCTTTTGATACAAATTCGTTATATAATTATTTCATTTTATATAATAAATTACACAGTATTGTATTCGTGAGGGGCGAGAGGTGATCGGGTGAACTCGGGATAAAAGCCGAATCCCAGCATCCCTGGCGTGACGTAACCGGATCTCTTCCCGCAGTCAATCGATGTCTGGCGCCGCAGCGAGAAGAATGAGATGGCGCTCGCCTCCTGCTTCCCCGGTTAGTAAACATCATCAGCCTATATTTATATTTATAATTAGGCTATAAAACGTTTGTTGGAAAAAAATAGGTAGACAAGCTTCTGTTACGTTGTTATGTCAGTTTGTATTCATTTCGTTACTGTTACACGATCGTTTAATTGTCACTCGTCGTTAATTAAAATGTTTAAGAGTGTCGTTTCACTAATTTATGTTATGTAGTTATTTAAGACTAGTTAGTCTTCGGTTGGGAGGCCTAGTGATTCTTTGCTTCTTTAGGAAAAATATTTTGAATTTGATCTTTAACGGTTAGTGACCTTATTCAACCTGAAACGGTACAAATCAATATAAACGTTTAAAGAATCCAAATATACCACGTTTTTTTATATTTTTATTTAAGCCCTTAATGGAGCACATTTAGTCAATTTCTTTTGGGCTTTCAACTTTGGTTCTTTTAGGTTTTTGAGATTCTCCCAATACTTTTTCAGTCTTATAGATCTCTTTAGTCTAACTTCCTCCGAGTAAAAGGCTCTTTTTGTTCTTTCTTTAAATTTTAATCTAATGTTTTTATTCCTAAGGATTGGTTTTTCCCTTTCTTCTTTCAGACGTTCCTCCGTTATCCCTAATTCTTTTAGGTCCTGTTCCACTTCCTTAAGCCACTCATTCTTTACTTTCATCTTGAGTTGGTAATTTAGGAGTTTCTTCGTCAGTCTTTCTTCTGGTAGCCTTATTAGGTGTCCATAGAAAGCCAGTCTCCTCTTTCTAATATTATCTAACAGATGTTCATTATCCTGATAGATGGCCGAACTTGGCAGCAGTCTGTATGTTCCTTCTACCGTGTGTTTTTTGTTGATAATGGTTCTCAATATTTTCCTTTCCACTTTTTGAAGCTCCTCTGTTCTGTTTCGGCTTCTTAGATTAAATAAAGTCACTTCCGGTCTTGTGACAGTATTATAATGTCTGATTTTCGACTTTATGGAAAGCGACTTTTTCTTATACTTTCCCCAAGTTAACTTTAGGGAATTCTTTAATTTGTTCGTTCTATTTTTTATTGCCAGTTTTTCGGCTATGTTTCTAGTTATATTTTCTCCCAAATACTTAAAATTATCCACTATTTTTATTCGTTCGCCTTCTATTTTTATAGACTTTTGTTCTGAATACCACGTTTAATATATACAATGGATTTTTTTTAAGGCGAAAAGCACATCGCCTAAACACAACTACTAACGAAACAAAGGACGATAAAACTTAGCATTACTTACAAACTAGATAACATTTGTAACAAGAATAAATAACAAAATCAAAACAATATAAAGTTGGACTGTAAAGTGGTCCTAATCGAACAGAAAGATAATTAATATTATAAAACACAATAAAATTACCTAAAACTAATTAACAAGAATATAAACTATAAAAATATATAAATACTAGGGATAAAAATAAAATTAAATTGATATATATGCAAGCGCCTCAGGAAGGCCAAAACGCGATCAATGATTGATGAATCGTCCCCCAAGATCGCCTCCACAGTTTCCTAAGCCATATATTGTATGCATGTTTTCCAAATAATCGCAGTCTAAGAGCAAGTGTTTGTGATGGTTTCTCCAAAGAGTTGGCATGTAGGTTCCCCGCGTCCCATTAGAAAAAATGTGTCAGCAACGTGTAACAACCTCCTCCCTACGACTTGTTCTTACAGACGACGCCCAAGGGTATGTTGAGGGTATGTTTGATTACCCTCAATTTGTTATTGTCCAAAGCTGTCCATTCATCTTCCCAATGCATTAGATTTAGTCTGCAACGGAAATAGGATAAAACTGTGACTTAAAAACCTTTCGTTAAAATCTGGTCAAAATGATGATAAACTAATATGGCCTGGAACAGCTGACTGATTACATCTCTTTCGGATAGCCTACGAAGGATTCATAACACGAATATAATTCGAGTGAGATTATTATTGTTTATTCTATTTTTACTCTCTAGCTAATTAGAGAAAGTATTACACACGTTTTAAAAATTCGATGTCAGTTTCCACAGATCTTCATTAATTACTCCCTAGACGCCAAAAAATAAGTTAGGGGTTTATAACAGTCCTATAACAAATCTATCCGTTTCGAATTTAAAAACTAGATGTTTCTAAACATTCAAGATACCCCAGTAGCATTTTATGTTGGCCCATTGTTGGTATTTTGTTTTCACACGCGGTTGGGCAACGGTTAAAATTGGCACAAATGCCTACCATATTAATAACGAACCAAATCCCAACATAGGGCCAACAATTAAACATTACCAAAAACCAACAAAGAAATTGTTGGCCCAACTTACTCCCAACAGTTACCCAACTAACTTGCAATGGTAACCTTACTAATTACCAACATGTTTAAAGTATTATATTTCTATTCATTTGATTAGTGAACTTAATAGTAATCATAACTTCTGTACATTCGCGAACATATTTGAATACCTTTTATTATCAATTGTAGAATATTCTTAATAATATATAATATGAAGCCTACTTTAGCTTTTTAATTGTATATTATAATGTACTTATTATTTCGAATAAGAATACATACTGAATTTGATAAGAAAAGGTATTCAAACGTGTTCGCGAATGTAGAGAAGTTATGATTATTATTAAGTTCACTAATCAATTAAATAAAATATAATATTTTTAACGTTTTGGTAATTAGTAGGATTAGGCCTACTATTGAAAGTTAGTTGAGTAACCAACATAGCATATTTCGTTACTGAAACAAGGTTATTTTACAAAAAAAAAAAACAAAATTCACACAAACAAAATTTATTTAAATAACAATTGTGAAAAATCAAGTCAAAAAAAGCACTATAGCACCAGATTACGACTATAATTGTACTGTAAATATAGAACCGTGCAACTCAACTGATGAGTGACAACAAAGAACTAAACCAGTAACGGACATACTTTCACTTTTCCACAGTGCTGGCAATATTTCAAATAATAAGTACATCATAAAATCATCCATAGTAAATGATTATAGTTAAGTAGAAATAAAATAAGAAATTTGTTTAAATTTTTAATCATTGTAACACTATTGTTAGTATAGTAATTAAAGATGTAATATTATTCAGTTCACGATTATGCTAAAAAAAATTTTGTTCTGTTGGCAATTCTGTTCAAGTCATCACGTGCACGTTCACTTTGCAGTAAATTTTACAAACATCGATAAAATACTATTATACTAACAAATAAGACACTATTTTTAAACTTTTGGAATAATTATATCCAATTTAATTAACGAGATATTTATTTTAACAAAATATTTTGTATATTTTCTGCCAACTAAGAATTAATGTTGGGCCAACAGCAGAGGTTTTCATGAATGTAACAGTTGGCCTAGCAAACAAACAGCTCGTTGGCCGATTGAAGATAATTCGTTGGCGTATTAACTAACCATTGCCCAACTTTGCCGACAAAATCCCAACATTGGGCCAACAATGTGTGCTACTGGGGTATGTTTTAGAATTAATTGTGTTGCTGCGAAATAAAGGTAGCTGTTTAAAATCCCTGGAAAATAAATATCAATATTTATATTTTCAGATTTCGCTCAATTTTTTTCCACATATGAATTTTTATTTAAAAAAACCTATTATAGTATACTTAAATATAACAATTATTTTTACAGAGGGGGAGGACACAAGCGGTGGAAGTTTACTTAAGAGTAGGCCTAATAGTATACTTAAATATAACAATTATTTTTACAGAAGGGGAGGACACAAGCGGTGGAAGTTTACTTAAGAGTAGGCCTAATAGTATACTTAAATATAACAATTATTTTTACAGAAGGGGAGGACACAAGCGGTGGAAGTTTACTTAAGAGTAGGCCTAATAGTATACTTAAATATAACAATTATTTTTACAGAAGGGGAGGACACAAGCGGTGGAAGTTTACTTAAGAGTAGGCCTAATAGTATACTTAAATATAACAATTATTTTTACAGAAGGGGAGGACACAAGCGGTGAAAGTTTACTTTAGAGTAGGCCTAATAGTATACTTAAATATAACAATTATTTTTACAGAAGGGGAGGACACAAGCGGTGGAAGTTTACTTAAGAGTAGGCCTAATAGTATACTTAAATATAACAATTATTTTTACAGAAGGGGAGGACACAAGCGGTGAAAGTTTACTTAAGAGTAGGCCTAATAGTATACTTAAATATAACAATTATTTTTACAGAAGGAGGACACAAGCGGTGGAAGTTTACTTAAGAGTAGGCCTAATAGTATACTTAAATATAACAATTATTTTTACAGAAGGGGAGGACACAAGCGGTGGAAGTTTACTTAAGAGTAGGCCTAATAGTATACTTAAATATAACAATTATTTTTACAGAAGGGGAGGACACAAGCGGTGAAAGTTTACTTAAGAGTAGGCCTAATAGTATACTTAAATATAACAATTATTTTTACAGAAGGGGAGGACACAAGCGGTGGAAGTTTACTTTAGAGTAGGCCTAATAGTATACTTAAATATAACAATTATTTTTACAGAAGGGGAGGACACAAGCGGTGGAAGTTTACTTAAGAGTAGGCCTAATAGTATACTTAAATATAACAATTATTTTTACAGAAGGGGAGGACACAAGCGGTGAAAGTTTACTTAAGAGTAGGCCTAATAGTATACTTAAATATAACAATTATTTTTACAGAAGGGGAGGACACAAGCGGTGGAAGTTTACTTTAGAGTAGGCCTAATAGTATACTTAAATATAACAATTATTTTTACAGAAGGGGAGGACACAAGCGGTGGAAGTTTACTTAAGAGTAGGCCTAATAGTATACTTAAATATAATTATTCTTTTTACAGAAGGGGAGGACACAAGCAGCGGAAACTGATGCCAACAATGTTCCATTACATACCTTCAATGATCAAGCTCTGCCTGTTCCTATACAGATATTTCTATGGCAACAAATAAGGTATAGCGATGTACTATGCTAAGGATAAAACCCATAATGCATTGCTTAAGACTGTTTTAAGAAATTATATTTATTCAGTACATTGATACAGTATTTAATGTTGCAGTAATATATTTTATTAATAACTCATAAATACAAGAACAGAGAGGAAAAATGAACATTTAGTCTAACATGTATTTTGTTTTAGCATAAAAAGATTTGGTTTGAACAGTTACAGAAACACAACATTAAATTTCAATTTAGAAGATCTGCTAGTTTTTTTACCAAAAATATTTATTATTATTTTTTTACTATGCAATTACACCTTTTTGTTGTTATGTAATATACTGTTTAATCCACTTTCAATTATTACTCAATTTTTTATAATAAACTATTATTAGTCAGAGAATGAAGCAAGAGTACTGGACAGATAAGAATAGGGACAAGAATTAGACTTAACTGCCTGGCCTTTGCAGACGATCTAGCACTCCTCTCAAATAGTTGGGAAGAAACGGAACAGCAAATCAAATCGCTGAAAAACCTAGCAGGATAGGTCGGCTTACAGATATCCTTCGGAAAATGGAAATAATGCCGACTAAAAAGTCGGAACAAAAGTTTATAAAAATAGAAGGCGAACGAATAAAGATAGTGGATAATTTTAAGTATTTGGGAGAAAATATCACTAGAAACATAGCCGAAAAACTGGCAATAAAAATAGAACGAACAAATTAAAGAAGGCCCTAAAGTTAACTTGGGGAACGTATAAGAAAAAGTCGCTTTCCATAAAGTCGAAAATCAGACATTATAATACGGTCACAAGACCGGAAGTGACTTTATTTAATCTAAGAAGACGAAACAGAACAGAGGAGCTTCAAAAAGTTGAAAGAAAAATATTGAGAACCATTATCAACAAAAAACACATGGTAGAAGGAACATACAGACTGCTGCCAAGTTCAGCCATCTATCAGGATAATGAACATCTGTTAGATAATATTAGAAAGAGGAGACTGGCTTTTTATGGACACCTAATAAGGCTACCAAAAGAAAGACTGACGAAGAAACTCCTAAATTACCAACTCAAGATGAAAGTAAAGAATGAGTGGCTTAAGGAAGCAGAACAAGACCTAAAAGAATTAGGGATAACGGAGAAACGTTTGAAAGAAGGAAGGGAAAACCAATCCTTAGGAATAAAAACACTAGATTAAAATTTAAAGAAGGAACAAAAAGAGCTTTTACTCGGAGGAAATTGGACTACAGAGATCTATAAGACTGAAAAAGTATTGGGAGAATCTCAAAATCCTAAAAGAGCCAAAGTTGAAAACTCAAAAGAACCAAAATTAACTAAATGTGCTCCATTGAGGGCTTAAAAAACTAATATTTGTTACTAGTTCTGTGACCTTTTTAATGAAATGGAAATGAGCAATGAGTTTAGTCTCTCTATTACTGTCTATTTTTCTTCCTCCTTTTCAATAACAGTACACGCGTATTATATGAAAACGTTGTGTTGCTTTGGTTTCGATATTTTTTCTTAATTGAAGAACATGTGCATGTTGTAATTGTTTAAACATTCAAAATTAATATGAACTTTTATAATAATTGTTGTTAATATTGATAGTTTCCAACATCATAACCTGAAACTTATTTTGGCTTATCAGCCCCGCAGGGGGGTGCAGACTAGCTGCACCTATTGAGAGGATTTAGACGTCCCTCGCGGTACCCGAGTCTAACACACACTTACACTTACAACACTATACTTACGACTTTAACACTTTACACTCACACTTACATTTAAGGTGGCGATAATAGCCTGAATGTGCTTTTCGCCTTAAAATAATAAAAAAAGCTTATCAGCTGTTCAATGAAATTAGTTAATCATGAATTAATGTAAACCAACTGATTTTTTTACTATAACTGCAATAACTATTATCTAGGCTAGGTCCCCGCAGGGGGGTGCAGAATAGCTGCACCTATTGAGAGGATTTAGACGTCCCTCGCGGTACCCGAGTCTAAAACACACTTACACTTACAACACTACACTTACGACTTTAACACTTTACACTCACACTTACATTTAGGGAGGCGATAATAGCCTCAATGTGCTTTTCGCCTTAAAATAATAAAAAAAAGCTTATCAGGTGTTCAATGAAATTAGCTAATCGTGAATTAATATAAAACAACTGATTTTTTACTATAACTGCATGAAATAATATCTAAGCTAGGTTCACGTATTTATTTATTTAAACAAAACAAGATATCTGTAAACATATCTTTAAACTAATTATATATTCAGCAAAGATAGCATTGACAAACAGTTTCGCTTCTGTTGGTAACTCCCCAAGTTCCACACGTGTACTTCTTTATTTTTTTTTTAATAAATTTAAGCCTGTATTGGAGCACTCACAGTCAATTTAATTAAGTCTTTTGGTTTTTCAGCGTTCTTCGCAGTATTTTTGTAATCTTATTGATCTCTGAAGTCTGAGTTCTTCCGAATATACTACGTTTCTTGAACGTTTTTCCCTAAACTGTAATTGGGTATCCAGACTTTTTAAGATCGCTTTTCCCTTCCTTCCTGCCAATTGCTCCCTGGTTATTCCCAGTTCCTCCAAGTCCTGTTCCACCTCCTTCAACCAGTTGTTCTTAACTTTACACTACAGTTGGTAGTCCAGTAATCTCCTCGTAAGTCTACTCTCCGGTATTCGAGTTAGGTGTCCAAAAAAGGCCAATCTTCTTTTCCTACAAATTTTAGTGAGCTGCTCGTTGTTTCGATACAAGACCGCATTCGGCAACAGTCTGTACTGTCCCCCCACCAAATGTTTCTTATTAATAATTGTTGGGAGTACGTCTTTATTTTATGATTGTATTGCCTGGTATTTACAAATAATTAAAATGTAGTAACCCATTACTATTGCACACAGTATTATGATGTGAATGATGTTGTCACAGCCTTTTTGTAACCACGTACAATAACATGAATGCAATGAAGTATTAAATGTGTGAAAACAAAAGTATATTTTTAAAATTTGTAACTTGAGATATCGATTCTGAAAATATGGAAATCGATTAATCTCCACCTGCTTACATAGGGAAACAATAGAGACTACAGAAGTCTCATTTAACTTCAGCCTCATCTTTGTTGACGTCATTATTTTATAGAAATTCTTACAAAAATTAATGAAACAGTTTTGATAAGGTTTTAAATTTTCCTTTTTTTTCATTATTGCAACATAACCACCGGACCACATATTTAAGTAATTAGGATTATGACCTACGAGGGTGGTCTGATAAGTTTCCGACCTCAACATAAAGATAGCAGCACTTGAATTTCGTTGTTCATCTGTTGACAGTTACTCACCAAAGTTTCAGCCATTTTGGACGCGCAGTTGTTATGTAACAGTCGTTTGAGTGAGTTGGTGTGAGTATTTTTATGAAAATGGACAAAATCGAGTATCGAGCTGTCATTAAATATTTGTTTTTGAAAGGCAATACGCCAACGCAAATCAAAGATGAGTTGGATTCTGTGTATGGGGACTCTGCACCATCATTTACCACAGTGAAATTTTGGGCAGCTGAATTTAAACGTGGCCATAAGAGCTTGGGAAACGATGAACGTTCGGGATGTCCAAAAACTGCAACTACCGACGAAAACATCGCCAAAGTTCACCAAATAGTGCTAGATGACCGCCGAATTAAAGTGAGAGAGATAGTAGACGTTATGAACACGTCAAAAGAATGTGTTTGTCACATATTAAATCAACATTTAGACATGAGAAAGCTGTCCGCGCGTTGGATGCCGCGTTTGCTCACGTTAGACCAAAAACGTGTTCGAATGAACATTTCCAATGGTCTGTTGGCGCAGTTTAGGCGCAATAAGTCCCAGTTTTGGCGCCGTTTAATTACTGTAGATGAAACTTGGATACACCATTATACGCCCGAAACAAAAATACAGTCCAAACAGTGGACTGCAAAGGGGGAACCGGCTCCAAAAAAAGCAAAAACTGTTTTTATGGCTGGGAAAGTGATGGCGACTGTTTTTTGGGATAGTCATGCAGTTATTTTGATCGACTATCTTCAAAAAGGAAAAACCATTACAGGAGCATATTACACATCATTACTTGACAAGCTGAAGTCAGAACTTGGGGGAAAAACGGCCACATTTGCAGAAAAAGAAAATCCTGTTTCACCAAGACAACGCACCGTCTCACACCTCAGCGGTTGCCATGGCGAAAATCCACGAATTACGGTTTGAACTGCTTGACCATCCGCCTTACTCACTAGATCTAGCCCCAAGCGACTTCTTTTTGTTCCCTCATCTAAAAATTGCGCTCGGAGGACAGAGATTTTCGTCAAATGAAGAGGCAATCACCTTCGTGAACAATTATTTTGCAGAGAAAAACATCGAGTACTATTTGGACGGGTTACAGAGATGGGAACATCGCTGGGAGAAGTGGGTAGAGGTACAAGGAGAGTATGTTGAAAAATAAAAAAAAATTCTGAAAAAATGTCTTGTATCTTTGTTAGGTCGGAAACTTTTCAGGCCATCCTCGTATTCTTGCCATCAGTGGTCTATCCACTCACCTTGTAAAGGCTATCGTGGTTTCGAAACTAATGTTTCATCTTCAGGCCGTGATAGAAAATGTTAAATCCCTCTGTCGAGGTCGTCACAAAGTCAAACAAAACATTAAAACATACGTCACAAGCACTGAGCACAATTACACAATTAAAATATGTACGATGAAATTCGGCTTGGCCAAACGACACTGCGACTCGTACGTCGTTACATTCCGGACTCATTTCCTTTATTGCTGATTTTCCTGATCCAAACAGAATTTTTTGATGAGATAGCGATTTAGTATTTCTGTACGTTTTGCAAAATACAATAAGAAAAAGTTTGTGCAATGTATTCGTAATGTTTATTACTTGGTAGTAATGATTTTGTTAATGTTGCAGCCCATTTATACGCCCAAAGCTTGGAAAATTACACGAAGCATCATGCATGGTAAGTAAATTTACAATATACACCTGAGGCAAAGGGATGCAATGGTGTCTAGATGCAGCATTTATTTGTGTTAAAGAAAATACATTCATGAAGCAATGAAAGTAGACAGTGAAATTTGTCTGCTTGCATGGAATACCTGATAGTGCAACTTGAGGGCTTTAGTTACAGTATTTAAATATAGTTTTTTTTTACTTTGTACAATTTACCGAACATTGTTATTTTAATACGTAATAACAATATTAAGGAATAAAAATGCTCAACAAAGGAAAACATTATAATTCTGATAAATATAAATAAGATTTTTCACAGTTAACATTTTTCTGAATGCTAGTTATTTCCAACAAATTATAGTTTATAAGGAAAATAATAAAGTTGCTATACTGAATCAAATTTATACTCCAGATGTAAATCAATCACCACTTATTTGTTACTAGAGTGTCTTCTTCTTTATTTGTTTCACCCAACTTTGGGGTACACTAAATCAATCACTTTTTAATGTTCTGTGCCTTCCTCGTAGCCCAGTATTGCTTCATTCGTTGTGATCTTGCTTTTTTTCTTCGTTAGAGATTTGGATCGTTCGCTTAGATTTAACTTTGCCTTGGAACCGTTGTTCTTGGTTATTGTTTTGGCTGTTCTGTCCATGAGCATAGTGTCAGTGATTTGTAGTTCTGTTATGTTCTCTGTTTCTCTAAACTAAAGCGGTTTGGCTCTTCTACTGCGAAAGTAGTCAGATATTTTTTTGGTTAGTCTATTTTTGTCCATTCGGAGGAACATAAAAAGCAATTCTCCTTTTTCTTATTGTGTCTGATAATGTTTCAGTTTTTTGGTAAAGAGTTTCATTACTGATGTGGAGTAATTGGTTGTTACGGAATTTGGGGCCTAAGATTTTTCGTAATATGTTTCTTTCTTTGATCTCCAGCCTTTCAAGTGGGCCCTGGGTTGTGAGAGATAATGTTTCAGCTGCATATAAGGCTTCTGGTTTAATTAACGTATGATAATGCCTTATCTTTGTATTCCAGGAGAGGGACTTCTTGTTGTATGTGTCTTCGGTAAGTTGGAAGGCTAATTCAACTTTATTTCTCCTAGATTCCATAGGTTTTTTCTCTAGGGCGTTCCAGCTGATCCATCCCCCAAGATATTTGAATTCTTTGACTATCTCAATGTATTGTTCTCCCACTTGAAGCTTTTTTTGTGGTTTTTGTATGTTTGTCAATATTTTAGTCTTTTCAAATGAAACTTTGAGACCCATTTTTAACGCTTGCTTCTGGAGTTAAAGAGTCTGTTCCTTAGCTTCTTCCAATGTCTCAGCTAGTAAGGCCATGTAATCCGTAAAAGCCAAACAATTTACCTTAATGCCTTTGTTCTTAGTTCCTAGTTTGATTCCACTATGCTAGAGTGTCATTATTCTTACAATTTTTCTTTTTTTTAAAGCCAGTTTTAGGAATTACATGATGAAAATAAACTATTCGTGCAGGAAAAATTAGGTCAGTACTTTTGTAATAAGGGCATAACATTTTTCCTGTATATTTTTTTTATAAATCTATCTTTTTGACAATCTAAGATATTTAAAATGTAGTTTTTGGATAACAAATAACATACTAGTGCCTATTAGTTGAACTTCATTCTGTTGAAATTTGATATTAGATTTCTAGGTACACGTATACTGAAGTGGCCCGTTATTTGCGTTTTTTCTAACAAGCAATTTTTCAAAAATGGAGGCTCTCCATGATGGTTTTTTTGAGCTCAAAATTGTTATATTCCAAAATTATTGTAATCTTTAAAGTCACTTCCAAGAAAAGGATTT
The DNA here is from genome assembly GCA_022606455.1 of Callitettix versicolor. Lineage (NCBI taxonomy): Eukaryota > Metazoa > Arthropoda > Insecta > Hemiptera > Cercopidae > Callitettix > Callitettix versicolor. The sequence continues at coordinate 9,017,936 of CM040189.1, read as the reverse complement.
TTATAGATATGTAGATAGCTTGTTTTATTTCTTTGCATAATAATATACTGTATATATTTTATCATTTTCTGTTTTATTAAATAAACAAATAAACGTCATTTAATAATAGGAATTTAATTTTGAGGACGTTAATAGGTACTTAATATTATTAATCATAAACAATAGTCAAGTAACAGCTGACTAAACAATAGTCAAGTAACAGCTGACTAAACAATAGTCAAGTAACAGCTGACTAAACAATAGTCAAGTAACAGCTGACTAAACAATAGTCAAGTAACAGCTGACTAAACAATAGTCAAGTAACAGCTGACTAAACAATAGTCAAGTAACAGCTGACTAAACAATATTAAATTATTTACGTTGGTGTTAAATATTCTAAAGACTAAAGGTTAATGGTTCTTTAGTTTTTTTAATTTGTATGGTCAGTGTTAAATGCAATTTTTATAATTAAAGTAAATTTTCCCACAATGAGATCCACCTAGACTGATATTTTAAGCCCAAAAATGGTAATTCCAGTGTTATATGAAAATCATTAGACCTGTTTTCGAGAAAAAGGACATAGTTTCTTACATAAGAATTTTTTGAGTAATTAAAAATTCAAATTTTAACAGGAAGTTTGGGAAGCATCTAAAATATAAAATGTGCTAATCTTTCAATAACAATATATTCAAAGAAAATTTATTATAAGACAGGAAAGTTACTGTAGATGTTTAAAAAAATAATGGCACTTATTGTAGGTAAAGAAAATTGAAAAATTAGTTTTCTTTAAAATAAGACCTTGATAAATTTAAATTTTCTTGAAAATAAGACCTCATCCAATGAATTTCTTACATTACCAATGTCAAAATCTCAAGGAAATCTCTCCAGTCATTTAATTTTTTTGTATTATTCTCTTGCACTAGGACGCTGTTTGAGTTCATCTAGAACACCAGCAAATATTACATTCTTATGTTTCCTTACAATGAATGGATGATTTAATCTACCAAAAGTTTAATAAATTGGTTCATGTTTCTTCTTATATTTTTAATGAATTTATTTCCAAGAATTCATTGAAAAACAGGGTGTTTCTATGTTGAGTATAATGTTCTGCCTCCCCCAGCTTCGTCAATTCTACTTTTGTTGACGCGTTTTGGAGAACCTCCATCTTCAAAAACTATATACTGGTCACCAATATTATGGCCGGTCCTATTTATAATTTTCTATCTCCACCTTGTACCCCTCCTCTATTCAACACGTGTACATTAAACCTGACGTGCTCGCTTCTGATTGGCTCTTCAAAATCATACGTTTTCGCTCGCTTCTGATTGGCTCCTTTCAAACTTTCTCTTCAACGGTCGTCCCTCCTGTTAATTTTTGAAAATTTTTAGATTTTTAAACGTAATATCCGCTTGCGACGATATCTGTTCATTTATTATGTTTTCTCCCTTTAAATTAGATTTAAAAATTTCCTACGTCTAGGAAATTAGACTAATTAGACTAAATCAGAACTAAAAAATTAGTTCTCTAAAATGTTCGTACGTCTTCCTTTTTCTAGCATATGTAGTTCCTTCACTGAGCTTTCTATTTCTCGAGGTATGTGTCCCTCTTTTACGTATTAAATGTGACGCATAGTTTGAAACATTTTTGCCGTATTTGAATGATACGTATTCAAATTATGCGTCACATTTAATAAAAGAGGGACACATACCTCGAGAAATAGAAAACTCCATGAAAGTACTACATATGGCAGAAAAAGGAAGACGTATGAACATTTAAGAGGACATGGAAATTTTAAAATCTAAATTAAAGGGAGAAAACATAATAAATGAACAGATATCGTCGCAAGCAGGCATTAGGTGTAAAAATCTAAAAATTTTCAAAAATTAACAGGAGGGACGACCGTTGAAGAGAAAGTTTGAAAGGAGCCAATCAGAAGCGAGCACGTCAGGTTTAATGTACAAGTGTTGAATAGAGGAGGGGTACGAGGTGGAGATAGAAAATTATAAATAGGACCGGCCATAATATTGGTGACCAGTATAGATATAGTTTTTGAAGATGGAGGTTCTCTGAAACGAGTCAACGAAAGTAGAATTGACGAAGCTAGGGAAGGCAGATCATTATACTCAACATAGTGACAATAATCCTAGCAGAAAAGAAGAAGAATATAAAAAGAATTTCAACAGGGTGTTTGTTACGTAACTATACACTTTATTTTACCGTAATTTGATATTCATGTGGCACAGATTTATTACATATGGTACTGAAATATCTTCAAATATTTAGGCACCAGTGTTAGTGGTGTGCTGTTATGCTCACTAACGATTTCACGAAAGAAGAGTCATCAATTGTCTAACAGTATTGTCTGTTATTCTCTCTATCGCATGGTTCTCCCTAGAACCAAAATGTTATTTGTTTTGTTCTATTCATTGTTATAATGAATATCACTACATAACTGATCACTGTTAATTCAAAGGTCAGCTATTCAGTTGTAAACAAATATCTGTTTTCACATGGCCTCATTTTAAAAATCTTTAGCCAACAACAATAATCATAGAATGTAGATAATAATTTATTTAATATTCTTTTCATAAAAAAAATATTAAAGATAAGAAACGATTTTTATATCTAAAAATGTGTACAAAAAATGTTTAATTTTCTAATTATAAGTTGTACATTAGTAATATTTAGTTGCTACTGAAACTAGCTGCTCTTTAATAAATGATACCAGAGAAATTATTTTCTGCTGCATTTTTTATTTCCATTTATTTTTTAAATTATTATCAAAACAATGATAAAATAATATATTTCAAATATCAAAAAATTTGAAAAAAATCATGAAAAATAATTTGTAAATGGTGCTTTTGATAAAGAGTAGCTAACACAACTTAAACTTTGAGTCAAAATTCATTCTTAAATAAAAACTTCTCAACAAAATTTCAAAAGTACTTTCATCAAAGTTATATTACTTAAAATATGTCTTAATTCCTTGTAGGTACATCATTGTAAATATTTATATAAATAAAATTTAAAAAAACTTAAATACTATTCATTAATCGCTTAACTTAATTGAACAACTTTTAAATGTACCAAATTAGTTGTTAGAGATTAGAGATAAGATACAAAAAATGTCCTTCTTTTTCCACTGTGAAAAGGACGAAGGAAATATCTTTTAAAGATAATCCTCAATTATACCAAAACTCAAAGTCTAATTTGATATAAAAGATACTTCAAATTATAACAATAAAACAGCGCTTTCTGTATTAAAGGTGTGCAGAAGATAAATTTTATGATAGAGGGACACCCAAGAAAGCCTTTATCATTTACCTTCTATACTGTGATCTAATTAAACCAAATGTAGAGTCTGAACCTGTAAATAAACTCGAAGGAATTTTACACAGCTGATCTCATTGGTGGTCACAGCTGAGGAAACAAAAACCGAGTGTCTTGATTTCATTTGTTATGGTATGTGAATTTACAATGCTCAACAATTCTACCGGTAGAAAATCTTCATATTATATGTCATCATTTCACTCTTGAAATATTTTTTTTTTTTGTGTTTAACATCCGACTATTGTGCACACTTGGGCTAATGCAGAATATGGGATGATTTATAACGTATGAAAATGCCAAGCCCTGGCCGGGAATCGAACCCGGGTCCTCGGGGTGAAAGCCTAGTACGCTATCAACTAGGCCACCGAGGCGACTCACTCTTGAAATAAAATCCTTGGTGTTTGAAATCTGATTTTTAGACCAGTGTCAACATCAGTGTCTCTTTCTTCTTAAATGATTTTTATAATGTAAGCTTGCTTTTTTTGTTCGTTCACAAGATTTTTTTCTTGTAGAACAGTTCTCCAAGTAGATAAAAATCACAAGTCACTGGCGTTTTTAGAGTATAAAACAATTTATTCGTGAAATTTTCTGATTCCTAAAATCTCTAATTTTGTGAATTTATCAACCCCGACAAAGGAAACCTGAATATACCAAGTAATTGTAAAAATGTCAACTCTGTATTGTAAAAAAATTGAACTACTAGTATTACTAAACTTTTTTCACTTTTACATTGTTTTTTCATCTGTGTAACCATGGTCATTGAACCTTAACAGCGTTCAGTAGTGATGGGTTGCTATTTAACAATCTGTTATTTTTTAACTGCTAAATGGTTTTAGCATTAGCAGACTGCTAATCACATTTAAAAATAACAGATAATAAACAAACTGTTAAATAACAGGGTTAGAGCACACTGCTTCCGACCTGCTACGGTAACTGCTAACGTAACTGCAGCTGCTAACGTCTACTGCCAACTGTTGAAGCTGCTAATCTAACTGTTGAATAGCAGAGTCATAGCACACTGTTTCGGACCTAACTGCTAACCTCTACTGCCAACTGTTGAACCTGTTTAACATTGAAGCTGCTAAACAGGAAACACATTATCAGTGTTTCTTTCCATTAATTGTTGTTGGCTACTGTCCTGAGATTCAGATTGCATACCAGTATCATATTTTTCTTTGTTAACTGTAAATTTAAATGAGGGTGTTTTTTATAAATAATAAATGTAACAAGTCGAATTTGTACTTTTAACATTATAAAAATATTTAGCTTAAAATTATATTTTAAAACATAAGAATTATATATTAACAAGTAATTATTTGTCCTTCAAACACTTATTTTTCGATTTTTCACACAATTATAATTACAATAATATAGTATATAATAAATGACAATATTATTTTAAATAATGTAATTATAACAAAAATAAACATTATCAGAACCATTATGATAGTCTATAACAAAATACTTGAAATAATACCTAACAAGAACATTTTAATTTATTAGGAATAAATAAGAGAAATCTAAAAAAAAGATAGGCCTACATAGATAGCCTACATGTATTAAAATACAATAATATTTTTTAAATAGCATTTTAATTAATTACAAACATCGAACATGACCCTAATCAAATTAAAATTAATTTAATTTAATTTTTTTAAATTAAAATTGTTATTGTATCATAGGTTTAGAAAAGGGTGCTACAAAATATATTTCATATTACTTGACAGTGCGTGAAAGACAAACTGAACACAATTAATTGCATCTTTGATCTTAGCGTGTTCATTGTATTTCTCATTATCGTCAGAGAGTTATTCACAAATCCTATAGACAAATTAATAGTGCAGTAAGGGTAGGACAAAACTGCCAACTGCACCCTCACTGTATTTGCTTATCTCAGCTGCCAAGATAGGAATAAAGAATAAAGTAATGTGACAATACTATTTAAGCTGAGTTTTCCCTCTAAGGTCGTTGTTAGCAGTCTAGAAAATTAGCAGTTAGCAGTTGTACCTGTTATTTTTAACTGCTAATTCTAATAGGGATGGGCATTTCTGCTATTTTTACAAAATATCAACGAACAGTTTGTTGAAAAAAACAACTGTTTTTAAAAACAGTTGGAAAAAAACAGGTTTAGAAAACTGAAACTCGAAGTTGTATTAGCAGCTAAAACATAAGCACAAAAGTTCAGTTTTCTAAGACTACTTTTTCATTCCCATTACCACCATGTCCTTAACTGTTTTTGGGTGTAAAGCATTTAGAAAAAAATAATCCTTATAAGTTTAGTAATAATTAAATTACATTCTCAAAACTACATATTACTAAATCAAAATTAGAATATTTTTAGTTGATTAAAAAATATTGATGATTGATAATAAATATAAAAAATACGTATAAATAAAATTAGTTTTGAAAAAGTTCTAAAATAACCTAAAATTATTCAAGATATATATACAAGAGTAGATATTGTGAATTTTAAAAAGTCCACACATCCAATAAACAGTTAAAAACTATGCACTTAATTCTAAAAACATAAAAAAAGTAAAAGAAAACATTCAAAATTGTCCACTAAATATTTTTAAATTTCTAAACACAAAGTAAACTACGGAGAAAAACTAATATAAAACACAATTACGGCTGATTTTACAGTTTAAAAAATGTTTGAACAACAAATTTTACATTTAAAACTTTCAAACAACTCGCAAAAAAATAGAGATAAACGTTGACAACGCCCAAAACAGTTCTTACTTCACTACGTTGCAACAAGAAACTTTGAAATAAAGGGAAAAAGCATAGCAGGTAAAAGAAAAGAAATAAGCAGGAAAACAGTTAGCAGGAAAATAGCAGGGAAAAAGTTTTAGCGCTTGCGGCAACGTTCGAATAGACCGTTGGTGGTGAGGAAGTCCAAACTGCTGTTCCTTGTTTAACAAATCACGAACCAGTCCAAATCAAACTGCTTGTTTCCGTTTGGAAAAGCAGTTTGTTTTTCGTATATAAAAAAAAACAGTTTGTTTTAACAGTTTGGTGTTTTCTTACCCACCTCTACTCAGCTGTGTTAAATCTCCTAGAGCTGGTCTACAAACACAGTTTCAAGCCTTTCATTAATTAGTGTTCAGTATAAAAGAGAAAGTGCAAGGGTTTTCCTGAATCACCTCTGTAACGTTTTAACTTCAAGATTCTATACTTAATTTCTATCTTAAAAGTATGTGATACCCGATCCGTGCGCGTTAACTTGTTCTGTATGCTGACTGTCTTAGCTAACCTAATCCTTGCCACATGTTTGTTGTAACGTTGTGTGTGTTTTGCTTTTCTTTGTCACCACGCTTCTCCGAGCTAGTTCTGCCAACACGCACCTGGTCACCATGTAAGTGCAACAAGACGCACAGCTTAATTTTTGCAACCGATTTTAGTGTTTATTTTCAGAGTATAGAGTGCGTCCCGAACGTTTTATATAATTTATAATGAAGGATAATCATCATTACTGACACAAACTGGATGTGCATTTTGTTTTTCGTAAAGGATAGGCTATAACTGAATGGATATACGATGTTAAGACTTTTAGAAATTGCCGAACAAAATTTGTTCTGTTGGTAAAAAAACGAACATTGAACAAAAATCTAATGAAATAAAATTGCTTAAGAAAACCGTGAATGAAAAAAAAAATTGATCGTTTGCTGTAAGCTACCAGTAAACAGCTGACTTATGTTTAATACCTTACAAATTATCTTCACCAAATTGCTGATATTTTGGAAGTTTATTTTTATTTGAAGAACATTTTTTTTTTTGATAAAGTGGCACACCTTATTGTTAGTTTTTTTTTTTTGGTTTAACGTCCGAAGTTATGCACCATTTGCACTCAGATGGCCAAGCTACTCCTAGTCAGTCTAAGTACTGTGGTAGACAGTATTCACAGCATTGATGGCCAGCCTGACTGGCCGCCTATTTTTCTGTGTCAGCTCGGGCGTCATGTGTCAACAGCTCAAAATTTTTTTACATTAAAATTTGGATTGTTGATATGGGGCAATTTTTAAAAACAAAGCTCTTTTGGAATCATTATTAGCATAAAAAAGGTAGAGAATATATATTTTTATTCATGAATGTTTTGGTTTAGCTATAATATATTTAAAAAAATATATGTAACTGTATATACGAGGTGTTCAGAAAGTAACGAGAATTTTTAAATTTCGCGGGCTTGAGTCCGATTGTCAAACTTTCTTTTATTATGTTGGTATACATGCCCTTGAAGTATGATAAAATTTTCAACTGTTTTCATTGTTGACTTTGTCTGTGACAGCCACTAAGGTTAGACGTGTTTTTATGAGCTCGGCGATTTTCGTTTGTTAAAAGAAATGGATCAAAGAATTTGTAACAAATTTTGCGTAAAAAATGGAATAAAGTGTAACAAAGTGTGTGAAATGTTAACAAACGGTGAGTCTGCTATGTAAGCAGTGTAAGCTAGAGTTTACGAGTGGTATAAGCGTTTCCAAGAAGGCCGTGAAGACGTTGAAGATGACGAACGCCCTGGACGCCCCAGCACATCAACAACCGATGAAAACGTGGAAAAAGTGAAAGAAATGGTTATGAACAATCGCCGAATCACAATTAGAGAGGTCGCTGATGATGTTGGCATATCGATTGGATCATGTCATGACATTGGTTCCAATGTTTTATGTATGAAACGCGTGGCAGCAAAATTCGTTCCAAAATTGTTGAAGTTGAATGGAAGTTGCTCAGGAGTCACTAAATGAAGTCAACAACGATGCAGAATTACTGAAACGTATTATAACAGGTGCGAAGATAGAGTTTGAGAAGTTTTACGAGGATTGGAAGAAGCGCTGGCACAAGTGCATAATCTCCAACTGGGACTATTTTGAAGGCGACAACAGATGTTGTTTAGAAGAATAAATAAATATTTTGTTCAAAAAATTAAAATTCTCGTTACTTTCTGAAGACACCTCGTATGTACTGTAAGAATAATGCAGTTCATGAAATATGGATCTTTTTTTGACTTTCACTTATATTAAAAATTTTCTACAGAATGTAATTTTTCTTAAGGGTCAAGCATAAAAAACCCTTATAAATTATTTTTTTTGCAAACTTATTTATTCAGGAATCAGTATCACTTTTAAGTTCAAAGATCAGGGAATCGTTCAGGTCAAGAGGATAGGATCATTTGCTGTCTAATAGGTTCCAGCAAAATCCAGACAAAATTAAACAACTAACTCTATTTAAAAGCATAACATTTTGTTTGGCCAATCCTGCTGATTTAACTCGGCAAATAATGCTGGTTATCCGATCTGCGAGGAACATGAACAGGGCAAAATATATTGACATGACAGAGATATGGCTACAGTCATATATGACCCCAGAGAACGTATTTTAAAAACCATAAATGTGTATAAAGGGTTTGGAAACATTTTTGATCGTATTCTATTTTCATCGTCAAAAGGAAAAGCTAAGAAACCATGTTTGTCTTTATGAGCCCCAATGCATTAAGGTTCATGTTATGTATTCACTAACGAATTTTAACTAACTTTTATAAATAATACGAGGGTGGTCTGAAAAGTTTCCGACCTAACAAAGATACAAGACATTTTTTCAGATTTTTTTTATTTTTCAACATATTCTCCTTGTACCTCTACACACTTCTCCCAGCGATGTTCCCATCTCTGTAACCTGTCCAGTACTCGGCGTTTTTCTCTGCAAAATAATTGTTCACGAAGGTGATTGCCTCTTCATTTGACGAAAATCTCTGTCCTCCGAGCGTAATGTTTAGATGAGGGAACAAAAAGAAGTTGCTTGGGGCTAGATCTGGTGAGTAAGGCGGATGGTCAAGCAGTTCAAACCGTAATTCGTGGATTTTCGCCATGGCAACCGCTGAGGTGTGAGACGGTGCGTTGTCTTGGTAAAACAGGGTTTTCTTTTTCTGCAAAAGTGGCCGTTTTTCCGCAAGTTCTGACTTCAGCTTGTCAAGTAATGATGCGTAGTATGCTCCTGTAATGTTTTTTCTATTTTGAAGATAGTCGATTAAAATAACTCCATGACTATCCCAAAAAACAGTCGCCATCACTTTCGCAGCCGAAAAAACAGTTTTTGCTTTTTTTGGAGCCGGTTCCCCCTTTGCAGTTCACTGTTTGGACTGTATTTTTGTTTCGGGCGTATAATGGTGTATCCAAGTTTCATCTACAGTAATTAATCGGCGCCAAAACTGGGATTTATTGCGCCTAAACTGCGCCAACAGAGCATTGGAAATGTTCATTCGAACACGTTTTTGGTCTAACGTGAGCAAACGCGGCACCCAACGCGCGGACAGCTTTCTCATGTCTAAATGTTGATTTAATATGTGACAAACAGGTTCTTTTGACATGTTCATAACGTCTGCTATCTCTCTCACTTTAATTCGGCGGTCATCTAGCACTATTTGGTGAACTTTGGCGATGTTTTCGTCGGTAGTTGCAGTTTTTGGACGTCCCGAACGTTCATCGTCTCCCAAGCTCTTACGGCCACGTTTAAATTCAGCTGCCCAAAATTTCACTGTGGTAAATGATGGTGCAGAGTCCCCATATACAGAATCCAACTCATCTTTGATTTGCGTAGGCTTATTGCCTTTCAAAAACAAATATTTAATGACAGCTCGATACTCGATTTTGTCCATTTTCATAAAAATACTCACATCAACTCACTCAAACGTCTGTTACATAACAACTGCGCGTCCAAAATGGCTGAAACTTTGGTGAGTAACTGTCAACAGATGAACAACGAAATTCGAGTGCTGCCATCTTCATGTTGAGGTCGGAAACTTATCAAACCACCCTCTTAGATATAAGTGCTTCACAAACATCAAATTACCAGTAAAATAATTTTTTTAAATTCAAATTAATTAAAGTTTTTGTTGTTAAAAGAGATGCAGTATTTATTTGATTAAAAATGTAATACATTGCACCAGGATTGTGTCAGTTTTCATGTTCCAAGTTGTAAATAATAATATAAAATTTTAGTTCAAATATTAATGTACTTTGTTTAACGATGTGAAGTGAAACTTTGAAAGTTGTTCCACTAAAATTTGAATATATAATATATCTAATAATTTGTTTACATTTGTTTCCTTGAAATATTTAATATCTTGTATTTTCCAGTAAATCATGTCAAGAACAATCCAGTATTCGGTTCAGTTCTAACCTTAATGTGACATAAGTTATTTGCACTCTATCCTCAAAGTGAAGGAAGAATGTGAGAAATTTAATTACGTTCAAGGTTAAATATTTATTAAAACTTTTGTGTAATTAAACATTTAAAATTAACAATCTCCATTAATAAATAATATTTTTTTATTGCCTGTTTCATTAAAAAAAACAGACTGTGTAACCATGACAACCAAAACTTTAAATGTCATCTCGATTTATCGTCATCAAAACAGACTACATAATCGAGATTGCCGAAACTTACATATCAGCATCAAAAATTCTAGTTAAGTTCAGTTTTAAAATATTTGAATAATAAACTTGTAGTATTTGATTTTGAAAGAATTAAAATTTCTCATAATCTTTCTCTTTTTTCTCTTACCCTTGCTTTATTTTAGCTATGCTATTATACAATTATTGATTACATTTAAAATATAAATTATGACTAATTAAAGTTCATTATTTACAAAACAACGTATGCGATTTAATCTGTGTATCTAATGATAAAAATTGATTTGTTACTATTTTATCTGAGACTAATTTTAATACTTTTACTGTTAATAAAGTATTATTTTACATTAAAAAATAGCTGCAGTTAATTAAAAGAAAACAATTATGAAAAAAATAGATAAAAAGTATGGTGAAAATAACATTAAAACATTTATTTTTTATTTCAGTGTGTTTAAAGGTTGAATTTTAAAATGAAAATAGGGTTTTCTAATTTAAATTCTCTTAAGAAATATTTGAATATTGTGTTATCCTAGTCTATTTTGCAATACAAGTAAGGAAAATGGTTCTTTTGTTTTTATAATTTAAAATCAAAGTGCATTTATATGTAGTGTATAGGTTAATTTATTAAAATTCGATATTGTATTAAGTAAAATCAAATTTTAGTGTAATGGTTAAGAAAGTTGTATCCTAAACTGAGAACGACAGAGCTGTCTAATTTGCACCAAACAATGCTTGCCATAGTTTACGTCTAACGTCATGGTTCCCAATTCCCTAATTTAGTTAAATAATTGGCTTTTCGACAGTTTTTTTACGTGTTAACGTAGTAAATATTTTTGTTTAATGAATCAAATTTTCAAATCTAGAAATAAAATTGTGTTTGTTGGTGACAATTAATTAATTAGAAGGATTTATTAAAACTATTAAAATTTTAATTTTTATAAAACCAGCTTTTTTGTAACAGAAAAAAATTGCTAAACAACTTGTCTTTTGGTGCAAACAGTTGTCTTAACTTTTTTAATTTTTTTGTGGGCTTGATTATGTGCCCAAAACTTTGATCAAGGTTAGCATAAGTGTAGGCTATATCAGAACAGAAATGTAATTGGATATTAGGCTACAGATGTGTGAGTCAACTAATTAATTTAAAAATTCAACCAAATCAATTCTAAATGTTGAAACTTTTCGTATATTTCATAATCAAATTTTTCTGTTTGAAAATAAGAGCAGTAGTATATAATATAATTCTGTTGATAAAAGAAGTACAAATGCACTTAATATTTTTCCTTGCTAGTGTCACATGACCTTTGTGGGGTCACAAAAATATTTTTATATTAATAACCCAACAAATACGGTTTAGTTGTTATTTTACAACTACAACAAATAACAAATACTGTTGTTATTTTACTAAGTTGTTTAACTTAATAAAATAACACCAATATATTAACTGAATTGATTCAATGAATTTATTAATTTCTTGAGAATAGCATTTCAAATATGTTTCTTTTGTATTCTTGTAACTTCCAAAGGAACTCAAAGAAGCTTGTAAGGTGAGTCAGCAATTATTTTTTACGCTATGTAAACGATACTATTAATTTTTATATTCACAGGTTATTTTCATGTAATTTTATTGTATATTAAAATAATGTATTTAGTAAGGTTTATTCATATTGAAACTTACATCCAAACTTATATAATTCAGACATAGTCATGTTTATCGTAATTGTGTATTTTTTGGCTAAAATTTTGTTTAAAATTATTTTTTCCTTTAATTAATTGATTGTAGAGTTTAAAGGTAATTTTTACGAAAACTATTTTTTTGAAAAATGGAAAATTTATAATTTCTTTTAATTGAAAACAAATTTGAAAACGAAACCATACGAAACGTAGATATCACAGAGTTGTGAGATTAACGGACGAAACCATACGAAACGTAGAGATCACAGAGTTGTGAGATTAACGGACGAAACCATACGAAACGTAGAGATCACAGAGTTGTGAGATTAACGGACGAAACCATACGAAACGTAGAGATCACAGAGTTGTGAGATTAACGGACGAAACCATACGAAACGCAGAGATCACAGAGTTGTGAGATTAACGGACGAAACCATACGAAACGTAGAGATCACAGAGTTGTGAGATTAACGGACGAAACCATACGAAACGTAGAGATCACAGAGTTGTGAGATTAACGGACGAAACCATACGAAACGTAGAGATCACAGAGTTGTGAGATTAACGGACGAAACCATACGAAACGTAGAGATCACAGAGTTGTGAGATTAACGGACGAAACCATACGAAACGTAGAGATCACAGAGTTGTGAGATTAACGGACGAAACCATACGAAACGTAGAGATCACAGAGTTGTGAGATTAACGGACGAAACCATACGAAACCATACGAAACCATACGAAACGTAGAGATCACAGAGTTGTGAGATTAACGGACGAAACCATACGAAACGTAGAGATCACAGAGTTGTGAGATTAACGGACGAAACCATACGAAACGTAGAGATCACAGAGTTGTGAGATTAACGGACGAAACCATACGAAATGTAGAGATCACAGAGTTGTGAGATTAACGGACGAAACCATACGAAATGTAGAGATCACAGAGTTGTGAGATTAACGGACGAAACCATACGAAACGTAGAGATCACAGAGTTGTGAGATTAACGGACGAAACCATACGAAACGTAGAGATCACAGAGTTGTGAGATTAACGGACGAAACCATACGAAACGTAGAGATCACAGAGTTGTGAGATTAACGGACGAAACCATACGAAACGTAGAGATCACAGAGTTGTGAGATTAACGGACGAAACCATACGAAACGTAGAGATCACAGAGTTGTGAGATTAACGGACGAAACCATACGAAACGTAGAGATCACAGAGTTGTGAGATTAACGGACGAAACCATACGAAACGTAGAGATCACAGAGTTGTGAGATTAACGGACGAAACCATACGAAACGTAGAGATCACAGAGTTGTGAGATTAACGGACGAAACCATACGAAATGTAGAGATCACAGAGTTGTGAGATTAACGGACGAAACCATACGAAATGTAGAGATCACAGAGTTGTGAGATTAACGGACGAAACCATACGAAACGTAGAGATCACAGAGTTGTGAGATTAACGGACGAAACCATACGAAACGTAGAGATCACAGAGTTGTGAGATTAACGGACGAAACCATACGAAACGTAGAGATCACAGAGTTGTGAGATTAACGGACGAAACCATACGAAACGTAGAGATCACAGAGTTGTGAGATTAACGGACGAAACCATACGAAACGTAGAGATCACAGAGTTGTGAGATTAACGGACGAAACCATACGAAACGTAGAGATCACAGAGTTGTGAGATTAACGGACGAAACCATACGAAATGTAGAGATCACAGAGTTGTGAGATTAACGGACGAAACCATACGAAACGTAGAGATCACAGAGTTGTGAGATTAACGGACGAAACCATACGAAACGTAGAGATCACAGAGTTGTGAGATTAACGGACGAAACCATACGAAACGTAGAGATCACAGAGTTGTGAGATTAACGGACGAAACCATACGAAACGTAGAGATCACAGAGTTGTGAGATTAACGGACGAAACCATACGAAACGTAGAGATCACAGAGTTGTGAGATTAACGGACGAAACCATACGAAACGTAGAGATCACAGAGTTGTGAGATTAACGGACGAAACCATACGAAACGTAGAGATCACAGAGTTGTGAGATTAACGGACGAAACCATACGAAACGTAGAGATCACAGAGTTGTGAGATTAACGAAACGATTAATTCTGAAACAAAACTGCTCAGTTTTATTGTAGTTTGTGAATTTTTATTCTAAAAAGTATTATTACTCCTACTTCTGTAACATGGCAGCAGGAAGTAACTGGAAATAAATTTCCAACATACTAAAATTTCAAAAACAAGACAGACAAAGTAATTCCTATAGTAAACAAAAATATTTTATAATTGTACTGCGTAAATAAAACAATAAAAGATGTATCATTAATTATTATCTTTTCTATTATATTTTTAGTTGTTTGAGAGGGTTTTAGTTCAGAACATCAAGTATGGTTTATCTCCAGCGCTAACAGAAGCTTTACAATCAATTCCAAGATGGCGGTTGGTTCAAGCTTCATTTTCCCATGTCATGCATTGCGCCGCTGCACTCTTGCACAACAGGTAATTAGAGTTAACTATTATTATTCTCTCTTTTTTGTTTCACCCAACTTTGGGGTACACTAAATCAATCACTTTTTAATGTTCTGTGCATTCCTCGTAGCCCAGTATTGCTTCATTCGTTGTGATCTTGCTTTTCTTTCTTCGTCAGAGATTTGGCTCGTTTGCTTGGATTTGACTTTGCCTTCGAACCGTTGCTTCTTGTCCTTGGTTATTGTTTTGGCTGTGGTTTGGCTCTTGTATTGCGAAAGTAGTCAAATACTTTTTTGGTTAGTCTATTTTTGTCCATTCGGAGGAACATAAAAATCAATTCTCCTTTTTCTTATTGTGTCTGATAGTGTTTCAGTTTTTTGGTAAAGAGTTTCATTCCTGATGTGGAGTAATTGGTTGTTACGGAATTTGGGGCCTAAGATTTTTCGTAATATCTTTCTTTCTTTGATCTCCAGCCTTTCAAGTAGGCCCTGGGTTGTGAGAGATAATGTTTCAGCTGCATATAAGGTTTCTGGTTTAATTACAGTATGATAATGCCTTATCTTTGTATTTCAGGAGAGGGATTCTTGTTGTATGTGTCTTCGGTAAGTTGGAAATCTAATTCAACTTTATTTCTCCTAGATTCCATAGGTTTTTTCTCTAGGGCGTTCCAGCTGATCCATTCCCCAAGATATTTGAATTCTTTGACTATCTCAATGTATTGTTTTCCCACTTGAAGCTTTTTTGGTGGTTTTTGTATGTTTGTAAATATTTTAGTCTTTTCAAATGAAACTTTTGAGACCCATTTTTAACGCTTGCTTCTGGAGTTAAGAGTCTGTTCCTTAGCTTCTTCCAATGTAGAGTTAATTATTATTATTATTATTTTTTTTTTAACATCCGACTATTGTGCACACTTGGGCTAATACAGACGATGGGATGATTTATAGCGTATGATAATGCCATGCCCTGGCCGGGAATCGAACCCGGGTCCTCGGGGTGAAAGCCCAGAACGCTATCAACTAGGCCACCGAGGCGGCTTTTAATTATTATTATTAAGAACCAGTTAAAGTCATTAACTGGCTTTAACTCTAAATATAAGACCTAGGAAAATAGACAGCGGTTACTTACTTTAACCATAGAGTAAATTAATAATCACCGCACACAGCTGTTACACTGACGTGATAGAAACAAATTTCCAAAAGTATTTTCCTTTATTTTACCATTTTTGAAATTCTGATTTCACCATCATAATCAGCGTTAATACTTGTATATGTTAGTATTTTAAACTACAAAAATTACGTTGAAAGTACAAAAATAAACCATGACCGGCCAACAAAAAATCTCAACGGATTTTGAAAATTCACAAAATGTACAAGAACCATTAATAAATTCCTGATTAGCATTACGCAGTTTTTTATTGATGCTTACGATTGTGAAATAAGGTAAAAATTAAAGAAAAAAGTTATGAGTTTTACAAAACTACTTTTATAAGCTAATTTTTACGGAACGTTTAAATTGTTTAAAATATTATGAGCGCTGTCATGGAGCGCTGTCATAGATCACTGTCATGGATCGCTGTCACGCAGCGCTGTCATTGAGCACTGTCATGGAGCGCCGTCATGGAGCGAAGTCATGGAGCACTGTCATGCAGCGCTGTCATTGAACACTGTCATGGAGCGCTGTCATGGATCACTGTCATGGAAGCGCTGTCACTCAGCGCTGTCATTGAATACTGTCATGGATCGCCGTCATGGATCGCCGTCATGGATCGCCGTCATGGATCGCCGTCATAGAGCGCCGTCATGCAGCGCTGTCATTGAACACTGTCATTGAGCACTGTCATGGAGCGCCGTCATAGAGCGCTGTCATTGAACACTCGCATTGAGCACTGTCATGGATCACTGTCATGGATCACTGTCATTGAGCGCTCTCATGCAGCGCCGTCATGGAGCGCTGTCATGGAGCACTGTCATGCAGCGCTGTCATTGAACACGGTCATGGAGCGCTATCATGCAGCGCCGTCATGGAGCGCCGTCATGCAGCGCTGTCATTGACCACTGTCATGGTGCACTGTCATGGAGCGCCGTCTTGGAGCACTGTCATGCAGCGCTGTCATTGAACACTGCCATGGCGCACTGTCATGGCGCGCCGTCATGGAGCGCCGTCATGGAGTGCTGTCATGGAGCACTGTCATGGAGTCCTGTCATGCAGCGCCGTAATGGAGCGCTGTCATGCAGCGCTGTCATTGAACACTGTCATGGCGCACTGTCATGGAGCGCCGTCATGGAGCGCCGTCATGGAGCACTGTCATGGAGTGCTGTCATGCAGCGCCGTAATGGAGCACTGTCATGCAGCGCTGTCATTGAACACTGTCATGGTGCACTGCCATGGAGCGCCGTCATGGAGCACTGTCATGCAACGCTGTCATTGAACACTGTCATGGCGCACTGTCATGGCGCACTGTCATGGAGCGCCGTCATAGAGCGCCGTCATGGAGCGCTGTCATGGAGCGCTGTGTATATTAATTAAGAATACAATGCGGGATCTATTGTTGTTTTAACTACTACTTGTGTCTTTGTTTTCAGGAAAGATACCAATCTGCAAAACCTTGGAGCAGCGGAGACAAAGCTGCTCTACATTTTGCATTGGATAATTCTTTACGCAGCTGAGGAATGTGCCGATGCTGATTTTGAAAAAGGCGTATACCACACATCTCCATTCTACTACTTATTTTCAATACCTTCAATAACGGTAAGATATATAAACGTAAGGGTTGTTTTTCACTTCACAAGTAGATTTACCAATGTCACAGAAGAAAAACAGTTTTCTTAGAAAACTTTTTGCAGAACACAGAATAAACAATAAAGAATGCTTAGATATTTACTGCTTTTTGGTATTAGTTCATCTTGTTACAACTTAGGGATTTTGGTTATTAATATTTTGACCACTTCTAAACACCAAGTGATTTTCGTGTATTACAGCACCTGGTAGTATTAGCCTACTTGGTGTCCAGCATTCAATTCAACAATGAATTGTATCTGTGAAGTCAACAGCACGTGAAGTTTTTGTAATGCTGACGTACAGAAACTGGTGTCACAATACAAAATTTCTCTTTATTACTGACAGCAACAATTTTGGAAAAATATACCCTAAGCAGGAAAATATTTTTTCACAAAAAATTGTTCCACTTTTTGTATTGCCTAACAGTACCTAACTACATGAGTATACCTTATATGAATGACAGGTACTTAAGTTCACATTTTACTTGTTAGAGTGCAGCATTTAATGAGTGAATTATAACGTAATTTACAATGTAATAATATTTGTATATTAATAATTATAATAATGAATAATAATAATTAATATATTGAAATGAAAAAAATACATTGAGATAGTAAAAGAATTCAAATATCTTGGAGAATGGATCAGCTGGAACGCCCTATAGAAAAAAACCTATGGAATCTAGGAGAAATAAAATTGAATTAGCCATCCAACTTACCAAAGACACATACAACAAGAAGTCCCTCTCCTGGAATACAAAGATAAGGCATTATCATACGGTAATTAAATCAGAAGCCGAAACATTATCTCTCACAACCCAGGGCCCACTTGAAAGGCTGGAGATCAAAGACAGAAAGATATTACGAAAAATCTTAGGCCACAAATTCCGTAACAACCAATTACTCCACATCAGTAATGAAACTCTTTACCAGAAAACTGAAACACTATTAGACACAATAAGAAAAAGGAGAATTGATTTTTATGGGAACATCCTCCGAATGGACAAAAATAGACTAACCAAAAAAATATTTGACTACTTTCGCAATAGAAGAGCCAAACCACTTTGGTTTAGAGAAAGACATAACAGAACTACAAATCACTGACACTATGCTCATGGACAGAACAGCCAAAACAATAACCATGGACAAAAAACAACGGTCCAAAGCAAAGTCAAATCCAAGCGAACGATCCAAATCTCTGACGAAGAAAGAAAAGCAAGATCACAACGAATGAAGCAATACTGGGCTACGAGGAAGGCACAGAACATTAAAAAGTGATTGATACAAATAAAGAGAAGAGAGAAAAACATAATGTAACAAATATTTTACAATATAAAACATATGATTGACTTATTACTTTTAAAGTATAACAAATATATAAAACAGAGTTAATAACTTATTCTATTTGACTTAATTAGTTTAAGTTCCTAAGTTCTGTTCTCATGAATGTTTAGCTATTCAATGAATCAGAACAAGGCTGGGCAACACGTCATGTGTGACGTGGGTGTGTTGTGGTAATAAACAATCAAATATGGATGGCTTCATACCAGTTTTTATCAAACAATATTAAAATTATAGTTTAAAATCTGAGCTGTACAAAACAAAGTATATTTATCAATTAAGATGCCTGAATTTATCATTTCCATGTATTCTATCAGGTTAATTAATTATATTTAAATGATGTCCTCTGTGTTCGGGTCTAGCTAGGCTGTAATATAATGGTTAATTTTTTAGGCCGTTTAGGCATACCCACATTGTATTGAGAAATAAAATTTGTTTGAATATTTGGAAATTATGAATTATTTTAGACTGTAACCATTTGAATTGTGGTTTGCACTGTAAAGTAGGCAACGTAAATATCATTGCTCATTATGTCGGATGATTTACGCTGATATTTTTTTCTTGAATTTTTTATTTGAAGGTAAATTTTTACTTGTTGAAAAATTGTTTAAAATTTACTTAGAACAGGCCCTGAAAGGATGGAAAAACAAATGTAAAGGTATGGGCATTCCTCTACAAGACGACATCACTCTATACACGCTATGTTTTGCTGACGACCAGATTGTCCTCGCACAAGATCATGAGGACCTCGGATATATGGCTCGCAAATTAATAGAGGAATACAGTAAGTGGGGACTCGAAGTGAATCTGGGAAAAACGAAGTGCACGTGCATTGGAGGACGGCAGCACGACATAATTTTAGAAGATGGACGGAGGATACAGCATTCTCAAAATTATACGTACTTAGGACTTAAAATGTCACAAGATGGTACATTAGTGAAGGAATTAAAGAACGAATAGTATTTGGAAGGAGAGCTGTATCTATGCTGAACGGGGTGTTGTGGGATCAAAACATTTCAAAAGAGAATAAAAAAAGAATTTATGACACAATTGTAAAAAGCATTTTAACATATGGTAGTGAGGTATGGCCAATTAAGAGCAGAACAGAAAGAATGCTGTTGGCTACTGAGATGGACTTTTGGAGAAGAGCGGCAGGAAGATCAAGAAAAGAGAGAGTGAGAAATGAAAGTATACAGAGGATAATGGACTTAAGGCATACAATTGTAGAGGATATAAGAACAAAACAACTGGTTTGGTACGGGCATGTACAAAGAATGCCGGATGAGCGAATTCCCAAAAAAATCGTGCAATGGCGAACACCTGGAAGTAAACGAGGAAGGCCGAGACTGAGCTGGAGAGAGGGAGTCGAAAATGAAATAAAAAAAGGGATCTACCAGAAGACCTGTGGTGGGATCGCATCGGTGGAGGTTGGAGATCGGAAGACGGCGTAGAACATTATAGACCGAATTATAGATAGACAGATTTTTACTTGTTTATGTAATTATTTTATTAAATCTTTTCCTTAATGAATTATAGAGTGTCTCTATAATACATAAACTTTTTTCGAACTGAAAACTGTACTTTTTATAGAATTTATGATAAAAAGTTATAGTGCGTTAAGAAATTTAAATTTAAATCCTGCACAAAAACATTTTTCACATTGATTTGGATAAAAGTTTTATGGTTTATAAAGTTCTTGTTTTAGAGTTTTGAATAATGCTATTTCAGTTCTCAAAGTAATAGCCGTAATTAATAACAAATTTTATGAAATTAACTTGATGCACCTGATTGACCTGCTTGTCTTTCTTTATAGTTGTTTGTGTACCTGTTTGCACCGTTATGCCATCAAATCAAAGAATCAGATTTGCAAACGTTCCGACTGGAAAACGGAATGAAAATTTGGCAAGCAATGTGGGAATACCGCCACCCTGAATCGCAATGTTTTACGGCTCATTGCAAACCCAAGCCTAGAACGTTGTGGTCGAAGCTACTGAAAGGACCTAACCCACAATTTGGAGATGTTTTTCTTGGAAGTTAGTTGTCTAACGTATTAATTTATAGGATAAGAATAATCATCTCTTGTATATACGAGGGTTGTCCGTAAAGTAAGGTTCCCAAGGCGCTATAGTCGCTGCGAACGTTGTTGCGCGGGATTCGGTGACCTTGACTTGTAGCTTGGTTCCTCCACTCCCAATCCCCACTCCGCGAGCGGTCAGTGACGCTCAGTCTTGGCTTGGTAGCCGTTAATAACGGGATTGCCTCTTCTGTCTCCCGCCAGGAGCGAATTACGCTCTGTGATTCGTTTTTTGTGTGCAAAAAACATTGCGCCGGTGGACATTCATATCCAACTGTGTGAAGTCTGCGGAGAAAAATGTATGAGCATACAACACGTGCGCAAATGGTGCAGAGAATTCAAAGACGGATATTCATGACGGACAGCGTTCCGGACGGCCATCTGTTTCGGACGAAACGATTGCGAAAGTGGAAGAAGCAATGCTGAACGATCGAAGGGTGACTGTTCGGGAGCTCTCCGAGATGATCCCTGATGTCAGCAAGATCTGCATTGATAAAATGTTGACAGACCATTTAGGGTATAGCAAGGTTTGTGCAAAATGGTTCCAAGCAGACCACAAACGGCAACAGATTGATGCGGCCCGATAATTTCTTCAGGCCTACGAAACCGATGGCAAGAAATTCTTAGACTCCGTTTTCACTGCGGACGAGACCTGGGTACACTATACGACACCGGAAACGAAAGAACAATCACGTTATTGGAAACATCCAGAGTAGCCGAAGCCGCGGAAGTTCAAACAAACACTGTCTGCCGGCAAAGTCATGGCGAGCGTGTTTTGGAACAGAAAGGGGTTATTGTTGTGCGAATTCATGGATACCGGCACAACAATCAATGCTGATCGCTACTGTGAGATGTTAAAGAACCTTCGCCGCGCGATTCAAAACAAGAGGAGAGGCCTGCTCACGAAGGGAGTTTGTTTCCATCAAGACAACACCCGTGTATCAACCGATCTCATCAACCAATTTGGATGGGATACTGTCACATCCGCCCTACAGCCCGGACTTAGCCCCAATTGACTACCATCTCTTCCCTAATTTGAAGCAACACGTAGGTGGGACTCATTTCAGGACCGGAGAGGAGGTGAAAGAAAACTTTTTAAGCTACCTTTGCGGCGCGGCGGGAGAGTTTTTCGACTCAGGCATACAAAAGATGGTTCACCGTATGCAAAAATGCATCGATCCCAACGGCGATTATGTCGAAAAATAGAAAAAAGTCTAAGCTTTCCAAAAATGTATTATCCAATGCAAATAAACATGTTTTTCATTGTGAAAAATTATCGGGAACCTTATTTTACGGACAACCCTCGTATATGATATAAATTTGGAATTTGAATTGTTCAGAAATAAACTGTATGCAATGTTTGTTTTAACTTAAAAGTTTTATTATCTATTGTAACAAAAGGGAAACTTCCTGTATTACTTAGACTTGATACCCCCTTTTGCAGGATGTGTTAGGTCATAAATTTTTATATGATAATGTCTTTCAAGTAACATATCAATTTAAAAATCCACTTAAAATAATTTTAGTAAAATATCATTTTCAAATATTTTCAAATGTTTACTATGTTAGTGAAATAAATTTAGTTTTTTTTTAAAAATTGAAAGATAAAATTAAGAGGGCCTAATATATTTTTTATCGGTCGTATTGTTGGAAGCTCTAGTGCCTAAACTGTAAGTTAGAAAATTATGAAACTAATTTGAAATTATGACTGTAATCCATTTCAGTACTAATACGATAGACAAGTATAACAGTTACAAAGAACATTCATTTTAAAAATGTGGGAATAAAAATGGAGGGTTTTACGTGACACTTAAAACAGAAGTTTTATTTAATTATAATCATAGTTTGAATGTAAGTACAGGCAGGCAAGACTTATTTGTGTGAGGAACTCGGAATGTACTGTTGATGAGCAGGACGAGTGGCGAAGAAAACTACCACCATATCAAGTGACAATGTTTATGTACAGTCGAAGGGCTAAAATCAAAATCTATTCTTGTCTGACACAAGAAATCAGTAAAAAAACAAATTTTATTAAACACATTTTAAATATTATATTAAAGAATAATTTTTGTAATAAATAAAATAAATAAATAATCTATTTATATCCACTTAATTTTAAAACAGTATTAATATCAAAAAATACATAAATATTACCTGGCAAAATATTTTAATTCATAATTTTCTAAATAAAATTAATACAATAAAATTATTTCCTTTTGCGTACACTATAACCTATATATATAGGTTATATATATATATATATTAACCATAACAGACCTTTAAAATAAAATATCACTTATGCCACATTATTGTTTGACAATTTCAAGTATGGGAACATTTGCCATCATTGTTGATCATTTAGCACTACCCAGGGGACACGTACAGCTTAAAGTGTGCTGCGGACACGATTAACTTTGTCCCGCGGCATTGAGGCAAATAATAACGAGGCCATGGTTGAATAATAACATAGTGATATTAGTTGACTCTAAATCGGCATTACAAGCAATTGCTGACAACTAATCTGCAGCCTGTATGATAGAATCGATCCAGAAGAAATACAAAACAGTTACACACATTACCAAGGAATTGGTACTGCAGTGGATCCCGTCACATACAAGGGAATGATCGGGCAGACAAGCTGGCCAAACAAGGAACCCTTGTAGTGCAGAAACCAAAAAGAATGCTCACACTGGAGGCTAGGATTAGTGCACTGAAGCGAACATCTTATCTTGAATTTACAAACAAAGTCAAGGAAGACATAAAGAACAAGCCTTATGAGAACGTATTCGACTTGTATGGGAAGATCAAGGACCTCCAGAGGAGGACATCTGTCACGGTCTTTCGGCTGACAACTGGACACGACTGTCTGAATTAACACCTGAAGAAAATTAAGATAATAAACTATGACAACTGCACATTGTGTGAATGCCCAGACACCATCATGAACAAGGACCATCTCCTGGTCTGCAGAAAATTAGATGAAGAGAAGCAGAGAAGAGGAGACCTCCCTGGCCTCTACTGGGAAGCAAGATCAAAGATGGCGTGAGCCAGCGGAAGCCATTGGAAAACAACAACAACAAACAACAATTTCAAGTATTTATTTATTTGTCTCTCAAATAGTGGAACAACCTTAAAGTAACCTAATATACAAAAAAGTAATAATAGCAATAAAAATGGTGTACATCGATAGAAACTTTACTAAATTATTAAGCTATTTACGATTGCTTTGAAATAAAATAAAATGTGTGTTGTTTAGGAAATGCATCGACTGAATCAGCTTCTGGGAGTTGCGACAGCCCACCTGTACACAGCGGTATTGGTCTCTTTTGTGATCCTGGGCCGTCCACTTCGGGCACAGCCAAGACAGTTGACGAAGAGGTATAATAATTTGCATCTCTTGTACACATTTAATTAAACAAAGTGTTAACACTTCTTTCTCTTCACTACGATGTCTGGTCAAAGAGATTCTCCGAATTATACTTTGTTTGATGATAGCTTGGTCCCCATATCTCTGCGTCAGCTTGACATTTATTTGACCTTGTTTTTATGCTGCTTAGAATTACTTATCATATCAGGCTTTCGTTATTTTATGATTCATTATAAATTTCTTTAAAACAAACGTTAGGTGTTTGTTTTTTTCATGTGTGATTGTACTTTACTGGCAACTAAATGAACTGACCAATTTTGATAATGTGATCCGTGATAGGTTAGTAATTCCCAATTTAAAAAATTGTTTTACAGCTCTGTTTGATTAAAAAAAACCCATTAAAGTGTGCGTTAATAATTTAAAACAAATTTTGTTCAAATTTAATTTTTATGTACACAAACAAAATGTTTAGGTCACTGTTTCCCGAGAAAATTTGTTTCAGAAGAAAATCAAGATAAATCCTGAGTGCTGTAAATCCTTAAAGCAAACTCTAGTACTTTAATTCAATATCGCATGTTTGTTATAATTACAAGTAATATTTTTTAGACATTAAAAATATTGTATGATTTATGAATTCTATAATTTTCAAGTAATACAGCAATTTCCATGCCTAAAAATATTTACTGGACAAAAAATAAGTGTAATGTAAATCATTACATCATTATTTGAGTTAATTGGGCCTCTTTATTTTTCGATTAAAGTGAATACACTTTTATTTTATTTTTTTGGCGTTTAACGTCCGACTGTTGTGCACACTTGGGCTAATGCAGAGGATGGGATGATTTATAGCGTATGAAAATGCCAAGCCCTAACCGGGAATCGAACCCGGGTCCTCGGGGTGAAAGCCTAGTACGCTATCCACTAGGCCACCGAGGCGGCTGAATGCACTTTTAATGGAGACTATCATGTTGGGGAATAATGCTTACAAGATTTGACTTTGACCGCGAGAAGTACTTCTTTACTCAAAGCTCTATTGTTTAAAACTTTTACAAACTCAAGGGGTAAAGTTTTTACTTAAAGTTCCTTAAAGTTCTTCATTATAATGCTTGATTAAATAATGCTACTTAAATTGCTATACATTTATTTTACACTATACAATCATGCCTGCTAAACATATCAGGCAAGGCATTGCCAATTCCTTCTGTTTATATCAATTAAATTTTTCTCTTGGAACTTCTATTATTTTTTTTTTGGATAAATGTTTCTGATTTCAAAAAAATCTGCAAATTAACACCTTGCCATGAAATGAAAGACATCTTTTTTCTTTTTCTTTTTCAACAGCAACTTGTTCAATACATTGCTTTTAGATGTCTACTTATCATGTAGTATATTTAAGCCAGAAACAAACACATTTAGTTTATTTTTATAATGGCGAACTTCTTATTTCACCCAGCAAAGCTTAAGTATTAAACGAAAATAGTATCCTTTGACTTTACGTTCTCTAATATGTTACTGGTAAACATTCGTTAGAAAACTTTGTGCAGAGAAATTTGCCGAACTAAGCGATGAAAATAATAAATGGATATTAGGTAATTACAAATAATATCACCTAAATTTTTTTTGGTGTTTAACGTCCGACTTTTATGCACACTTGGGATAATGCAGACGATGGGATGATTTACAGCGTATGAAAATGCCAAGCCCTGGCCGGGAATCGAACCCGGGTCTTCGGGGTGAAAGCCTAGTACGCTATCAACTAGGCCACCGAGGCGGCGTCACCTAAATTCAAGGAAGATAAATATCTCAGATTTGTGTTTAAATGAATGATGGCCCAAAGTTGTGAAGAAACAGTATTCGTAATACAAGCGGGCCAATTAAAGGTGAGTAGGAGAAAAAAAAATCAATGAATAAGAATGAAAATGAATTTGGCAAATTTTAAGGAAAGTGGAAGGTTAGATTGGGAGAAATCATCTGGAATAGAATTCACAAGGATGCAGGAAGAGAGGACATCTAAGGAAGACTTAGAGTTTTGATTTGCGTCTAGTGAAGAAGATATTGCAAGAGATCACTAGGCACTGTGGTTGAGGTCCTTTGTTTCTGACTTATGTTCCTTGGACAAATAACGGGAATTATTAATTTTAAATTTAATAATTCACATTTTGAATAATCCTGAACTTTTAACCTGTCAAAGACTTTACAAAAACTGTTACTTTGGTTTATTAAAATTTGTTATTAATTCAGGGAACATGGATTTCATCTCCAAAGGACACAGTATTTCCTGAAACAATTCCTGAAGAAAGCTCTAGCACAGAAGAAGATCATATGGTAAAGCTTTTATTTTAATTTAAGAATATTCTCTAAAATTCTGAGTGCATACGATTCACACTTTGGAAAAATATGCAATCTTAATGTTACGTTAGCGTAATGGCTTGAAATAATTAAAATATAATGACTAGATTTAGCGGTTGAGTAGCCTATTACAGTTTAAAGTGTTACAGTTGGCTTTATTGACGATTAAATTACAGTTTCAGGTAATTGTGAAGTTTACGCACACAACTGGCAACAATGTAAGTACGAACAACATAAACAAACTGATTAGAAACGTACTTTGGGTTCAAGTATGTGAAATATTCTTGAAGTTATTTTTAATACGTTAAATTAAAACGTATCTTTATTTGTTTTTCAGGCTCAGACGTCAACAAGTATAAAACAAGTACAAGTTCCGACTAGTCGTTGCTTGAAGATGCCGGTAACATATGAACATATTGTCACACCTTGTCCTTGTCCGTTGCTGCCTCTTTCCGGAATACAATTGGATAAAACACCACGTCCGAAACTACCAGCTCAAAATATGGGGTTAATATTGCGCTATTTTTGTTTTCATTTTGAAATAAAAAAATGTTCATAGTAAAAATACAATGATACAATATAAATATATTCACTGTGTTCAGTATAATGGCCTTCCCTAGCTTCGTCAATTCTACTTTCGTTGACGCGTTTCGGAGAACCTCCATCTTGAAAAACTATATGTATACTCTTTTGAAGATGGAGGTTCTCCGAAACGCGTCAACGAAAGTAGAATTGACGAAGCTAGGGAAGGCAGATCATTATACTGAACACAGTGATAATAATCCTAGCAGAAAAGAAGAAGAAGAATAAATATATTCATATTAAATATTTCAGTAAAATATTTTATTTATATAACAGTGATAAAATATTATTTAGTATATTTTCTGATTGTTGGTGAACTAACTGAATATTAAATCTATTAATCAATGAATGTTAATACGGACCACATTTCATGAAATTTTAATTTTTATAAAACTGTAAAATTTTGAAAAATAGTACTAATTGCTTACTCGTTTGTACATTATTTATGTTTTATACTAGATATCATTTCCAAAACAATTTAAAAACAAACATAACACTGTCTAAAAAAAAATTCAAAATTTAATTTCAAATCTCTTATATAAAAGGCAATGTCCTGACTGACTGACTGATCAACGTACAGCCCAAACTATAAAATCTAGTGACTTGAAATTTTGATGATACCTTCGTTTTAATATGTAAGCGCGTACTAAGAAAGGATTTTGCAAAAAATTGATTTTAACTCCATTAAACTACTTACCCAGTCCAAATTTAATAATCAACGTACAGCCAATACTATTATAGCTAGAGACTTGAAATTTTCAGGGTACCTTCTTACAACATTGTCGAGATGCACTGAAAAAGGGGTGCACTGAAAAAAGATTTTCCAGTATGCAACCCCTAAAGAGGTAAACATGAGGTACAACAATTTTTATTGGAAAAAATATGTTTTTCATCTGACCTTCTTAAAACGTAACATAGTCACTCTTAAGTATAAGTAATAAAATATATTTTTCACCTTCACCAAAACGCATCCCCTAAAGCAGGGGTCTCCAAACTACGGCCCGAGGGCCACATCCAGCCCGCGGACAGATTTTGTCCGGCCAGCGGAGAGCTAGCATACTTTTAGAGAACATATTTTTTATAGCAAATTAAATTTAGTTTACTGAAGTATTCTAATTTTATGTTGAATAATTATTAATATGACATCTACATTGATATGGTCATGGGCTAACTACTCATAACATTGTTGTAGGCTTATTGTTATTGTTTTTGTGATAAGTTGGATAAAGAAACACAGAATTGTAATGAGTAAAGACATGCATAATATGCAGAAAATTTAACTTCAGTATATAATAACTAACAAATTATTGAAATGAATTCGTTGCGTACTTTTTCGGACTTTTTTTTTTCATCAGTGGACTATTTCACTTTTTACCACCGGCAACAATGATAATATGGTTTTGGCCCTCGGAACTTACTGGAATAATCAGTATGGCCCTAAGGCTGGAAAGTTTGGAGACCCCTGCCCTAAAGAGATTAAAAGAAGGTACAAAATATAAAAAATGGGTACAATTTTGTATTGAAAAAATATTTTTTTATCTTATATTCTAGAAATATGCTATGAAACACATATTTCAACATTTTTCTGAATTCATCCCCTAAAATTATAAAAATGGAAAAAGAATTATCATGGGAGAAAAAAGAGTGTTTGCATTGGAGAAAAATATTTTTTATCAAATTTTCTTAAAAGTAAACAAAATATTTCGAAACAAAAATTATGATACACGCAATTCAGTATTTCCCCCCGAATTCATCCCCTAAAAGGACAAAAATATAGAATATGTATAAATGTTTGTATTGGACAAAAATATTCTTGATCAGATTTTCTTAAATTCGAATGGAACACGTTTGAAGACAATAAAACAACATATTCAGGTTATATTTTTTCATATTCACTGTAAAATAATCACGAGTTTAGATGATCACGCTTTTATTAATATATTTTTTTATGTTTCTAAATTATTACATTACTGAAACAGTTTAAGTTTCGTGGGCGAAGCCGCGACGGGTAATACTAGTTAACGTATAAAACATTAACTTGAAAATTCACGAATTGAATGAAAATTGGTGAATGTTCATTCTAAAATTAATTACGATGTGTTTGACCCATTTTCATAACTGAGGTAATAATAAAATAAAAACATTTTCATATTACAAAGTAATTCTTAATAATGTTGTAAGTAGTGGAAATGATATTTTAACAGATCTTCTGTAGACAAAGATTCAGTTGGAAGCAGTAAAGCACAGGAAAGACCTCAGACAGAAGCTTCCCCCGTAGACATGTCTGCAGCAACATATTTAGACGTAGCTGTGCTTCGTTGTTTATTTGTCTCTCAATGGCCAGAAGAAGGAGTATTTTGGGCTCTTCAGTTTCTCTATCTTAGGTGAGTATTATTTTTTATTTATAATCTATTTATAAGATATAAATTCAAAAAAGTATATTTTAAGATTTACTATAATTAAACATTTTTAAAACGTTCAGGCTTAGGGATTTAAGTGAGGACTCGGAAAGTCAACAGCAGTCACGCCGCAGAAGTAATTCTCTTCCGATTCCTAAAATCGAAGTGTCGTTTTATCAGAGTCCAGAAACGAAAAAGAAGGAGAACAAAGATTTTATTGAAGTGCCGGAGCCAAAGGATGTGCAGATTCTAACAGGTAAAAAACAATTAAAATGTTATTGATAACAGAATTAAAATGATCAGGATTATGACCTATTCTTCCCGTCAGTGGTCTATCTACTCACCTCATAAAGGCTACCACGGTTTCAAAACTATCGTTTCATCTTCAGGTCGTTATACAAAATGTTAAATCCCTCTGTCGAGGTCGTCACAAAGTCAAACAAAACATTAAAGCATACATCACAAACACTGAGCACAATTACACGTAAAATTTTCATCATGAAATTCGGCTTGGCCAAGCTACACACGCGACTCGCCTTAAATTCCAGACTGCCTTCTATGAGGTGAGTGGATAGACCACTGACGGGAAGAATATCATAATCGTAATCATTTGAATATGTGGTCCGGTGGCTATGTTACAACTAGAATTAAAATTTAAGTTTATGTTTTATTATGTAGTTTTTAAGATTATCTTGAAGCTGTAAGCTATTTAATTTAGTATGAGGGAGATGGTGTGAGAAGTAATTTGACGAATTGTCTCGATAATGTTATGC
Organism: Callitettix versicolor; assembly: GCA_022606455.1. NCBI lineage: Eukaryota > Metazoa > Arthropoda > Insecta > Hemiptera > Cercopidae > Callitettix > Callitettix versicolor. The sequence continues at coordinate 8,987,377 of CM040189.1, read as the reverse complement.
TAATTGACATGATGCAGTTGGCAGATGCTAAAGGAGGTTTAAAGAGGGACAGGAAAGTGTATGGAAGTGTGATAAACAGCAAGTTGTTGAAAGAGAAAGCTGAAATTCTCTGTACCGAATAAATAGTGAAAAATCAATATTTTATGTATTCTAGAAAGAACCTTTTTAAACCACTTGGATAATAAAACTCAACCTTATTGCATATCTACCCATAACTCCTCACAGAGTGCCATCAGAAATTTCTAATTCATAGGGCTTGTCATTTCTGAAATACAGTGATCAATCAGTCAGTCAATGACTTTTATAAAAATACATGTATATATATATATATATATATATATATATATATATATATATATATATATATATATATATATATATATATATATATATTTATTTATTTATTATTATAATTTGTATATAGGCCTAGACCCCTTTGGATCACGCAAAACACTACGACTCATGTCTTGTTCCTTCTAATCCTCCACACCTCCCTCATCCTGTCCTCATGGATCCTCCTCTGCTCCTCCGTCCATTTTACCCCTGCTCTCTTTGGGATTTTCCACCCAAGCATCTTTCTCCTGTATGCGTTCCTGTCTTCAATGTCTGTTGAGTCTATTTAAATAGGATATATATATATATATATATATATATATATATATATATATATATTTATTTATTTATTATTATAATTTGCATATAGACCCCGTTGGATCACGCAAAGCACTCTGATTCATGTCTTGATCCTTCTAATCATCCACACCTCTCTCATCCTGTCCCCATGGATCCTCCTCTGCTCCTCCGTCCATTTTACCCCTGCTCTCTTTGGGATTTCATTCTTTGGGATTTTCCACCCAAGCATCTTTCTCCTGTATGCGTTCCTGTCTTCAATGTCTGTTGAGTCTATTTAAATAGGATATATATATATATATATATATATATATATATATATATATATATTTTCACTGTCTGTGAGAGATAAAATGAGTTCTCAGCCCTGGCCTATTTTACTATGCAGAAGGCACTATATTTGCTGTACTACGTTTGCCTTTTTTTAACTCAATACTATTAATACATTGTAAATAATACTGTAAATAGTAAGTATACTTTTTTATTTCACTTTGCCAATTGTTATTTTTACATACATTATTTTATGTGTTATTATTATGATGTATTATTACATATAATCTGTCTATGTAAGACTCCAGGTGTGTTTGTATGTTTGTACTTTATAAGAGCCTAGATTTTATGATACAAATATACAATTATTTTCCAATCTTGTTGAAATTTCGCACACTCGACTTTCAAAATAAGAGGAAAATTACAGTGTACAGCAACCATTGTAATATGTTCGATTAATGATTACTGTGTCAACTTACAGTTAAGCTCACGTAAATCTACCAAATCGTCACAATGTGTCTGTCCTACCTTTAATACTTAAATCTGACAGATTTTGAATGAACAGGCTCCAATTTTCATTCAATTCATACATTTTCAGATTAATATTTAAAATATAATTTCAAACTAAAATCCTGAAATGATTTGTAGAGAGTGTTATTCATGTGTTTATAGTTTTAATTTGTTTTGGAAATGATATCGAATATAAAATATAGCATCAGTTTTTATATATATTTTAAAATATATCAACATTTTTTTCGTGGATACTTCAGTGTCTCTATAAATGTAGTGTGTCCCTCAAAAAGATATACACTTTTATAATTTAGTACATCTTGATCTTTCTGTTGTTGTTTTTTTCCAATGGCTTCCGCTGGCTCATGCCATCTTTGATCTTGCTTCTCAGTAGAGGCCAGGGAGGTCTCCTCTTCTCTGCTTCTCTTCATCTAATTTTCTGCAGACCAGGAGATGGTCCTTGTTCATGATGGTGTCTGGGCATTCACACAATGTGCAGTTGTCATAGTTTAATATCTTAATTTTCTTCAGGTGTTCATTCAGACAGTCGTGCCCAGTTGTCACCCGAAAGATAGTGACAGATGTCCCCCTCTGGAGGTCCTTGACCCATACAAATGACATTCTCATAAGGCTTGTTCTTTATGTCTTCCTTGACTTTGTTTGTAAATTCAAGATAAGATGTTCGCTTCAGTGCACTAATCCTAGCCTCCAGTGTGAGCATTCTTTTTGGTTTCTGCACTATAAGGGTTCCTTGTTTGGCCGGCTTGTCTGTCCGCTCATTCCCTTGTATGCCTACACGTGACGGGATCCACTGCAGTACCATTTCCTTGGTAATGTGTTTAACTATTTTGTATTTCTTCTGGATCGATTCTATCATAGAGCCTGCAGATGTGTTGTCAGCAATTGCTTGTAATGCCGATTTAGAGTCAACTAATATCACTATGTTATTATTCAACCGTGGCCTCGTTATTACTTGCCTCAATGCCTCATCGATTGCAAATAACTCCGCCTCAAAAACAGTGGCGTCCGAGCTTAATGCAAAGTAGTGAGAAAAATGCTCACAGAATCAGAAACAAAAATCTTGATCTTTCTTCCACAGCTTCTATTCAAAAGTTACAGAGTTTTTAAAGAAGGTTCTAAAAATATTCTGTTAACATTTCAACTCTCTAGGATTTATAAAAGCTTTTCTGAGGGGGCTACCTCTAGCATAGATGCATCACAGTATTGCTGGCCAGCTGAGGACTCATTTTATCTCTTTTGAACAGGTTAATAAATTTTAAAATAGCGTGTCTTTGTTACTGTAATATCTCCTATCCTAACTTAAATAACTGAGCATTTGGGAAGCACTAATGTAATTTTAGCTTTCTATTATAAGCAAGTAATTGTTGAAACACAAAAAATTTCAAAATTAAAAAAGAAAACTTACTGCTTAATTTACAATTACGCAACCGATATTGATGAGTTGTTATCCACTCGCCTCATAAAGGCTACCGCGGTTTCGAAACTCTATCGTTTCATCTTCAGGCCGTTATACAAAATGTTAAATCCCTCTGTCGAGGTTATAAATGTAATAATAACCTAAAATTTATTATAGCCTATCAGCTGTTTAATGAAATCAGCTGACCTTTACGAATTAATATAAAGCAACTGATCTTTTAATATAACTGTCAAAATTAAATTACCTATTTAACTCTTAATTATAATTAATTTAACATAAGGCTACGCGCAAAATATATTATTATATATCAATATAAGCATGTTACTACCTTCACGCGTCCCGCAAAACCGAACAACACAAGCAGCCCTAAAATATGTTAAATGTTAATTTTTTTAATCTTTGTTCCCTTTTATTTTGTTATCGTTTTGAAGGACAAAATCTCCATAAATTAAGATTTAAAATTAATTATATCCTAATAAAAAGACAAACTTAATGACAGTCTGTTTTTTTTTGAATTTTGAATGATATTTGCAAATTTAAATTAAGGCTCACTGACTTATCATTTTGAGTAACATTTCAAGTATAAACTAGCCGCCTCGGTGGGCTAGTGGATAGCGTACTAGGCTTTCACCCCGAGGATCCGGGTTCGATTCCCGGCGAGGGCTTGGAAAATTCATACGCTATTAATCATCCCACCGTCTGCATTAGCCCAAGTGTGCACAATAGTCGGACGTTAAACAAAAAAAAAAAAAAAAAATCAAGTATAAACTTCATAACCAGAACCAGTTCGCTGGCTTCGATCAGTTAGAAATATTTTCTTCCAAAATCGGAGTAAGAGTTATGTTGATTTCACAACTGATGCGATTACGAAATCAACTTCAAACACACATTACTGGTTAGTTACGGCGATCAGCGTTAATTTTTCTAATTTGTATTGCTAAAATACAGAAATGTTGGCATATTAAAACTTTGTGTGATCAGGATTATGACTTATTCTTCCCGTCAGTGGTCTATCAACTCACCTCATAAAGGCAACCGCGGTTTCGAAACTCTATAGTTTCATCTTCAGGCCGTTATACAAAATGTTAAATCTCTCTGTCGACGTCGTCACAAAGTCAAACAAAACATTAAAACATACATCACAAACACTGAACACAATTACAC
>CM040189.1:8930865-8978365 GCA_022606455.1 Callitettix versicolor | reverse complement strand
TATTGTTTAAAAAAATATATCTGTAGCGTAAAAACCACAGAAACTAGTAATGTATGGTCTTTTTAAAAATTTCATGACGTCATTGGTGGTAATAAAATAGTTTTTTTTGTTTTATGAAGCTCAAAACATACAAAGTTAGAAGATTTAAGATCAAGCTTCAAACTAAGAATATTTAAACCAAAATTTAAGCTATAAAATTAGAAATTAATAGTGAAATAACGTTTTTCTGATTGTTAAGTTAAGGGCATTCAAACATAAATTAAAAGATTAGGATTATGACCTATTCTTCCCATCAGTGGTCTATCCACTCACCTTATAAAGGCTACCGCGGTTTCGAAACTCTATCATGTCATCTTCAGGCCGTTATACAAAATGTTAAATCCCTCTGTCGAGGTCGTCACAAAGTCAAACAAAACATTAAAACATACATCACAAACACTGAACACAATTACACATTTAAAATATTCATTATGAAATTCTGCTTGGCCAAGCTACACACGCGACTCGTACGTCGTTACGTCTGCAGTCCGGACTGTAACGACGTACGAGTCGCGTGTGTAACTTGGCCAAGCCGAATTTCATGGTGAATATTTTAAACGTGTAATTGTGCTCAGTGTGTGTGATGTATGTTTCAATGTTTTGTTTGACTTTGTGACGACTTCGACAGAGGGATTTAACATTTTGTATAACGGCCTGAAGATGAAACTATAAAGTTTCGAAACTGCGATAGCCTTTATGAGGTGAGTTGATGGGAAGAATAGGTCATAATCTTAATCATTTGAATATGTGGTCCGGTGGCTGTGTTACAATAATGAAAATAAATTATGTATCATATATACCGGTATCATATTGTGAGTAGGTTCTTATGGGTAATTATAATTATATGCCAAGCTTACTAAAAAAAAAGATAAAAAATTACTAAATAATGCAAATTTTTTACTAATTTTAACAATAATAGTATTAAATATTATACTGGCTTTAAAAAATCTTAAAATATGGCCTCTTAATAACTGCATTTGGTATGTCATTAAGTATGACTGTGGTACTGGCATGGAAAATACAATGGAGATATTTCAAGGATTTCTAAAAAAAGTTATTTTGGGTTTTAATTATCGCAAAATTTTCTTTATATTTTTTATTGTTAGAAAGGAAACGCACGTTTTTCTTTAAAAAAATGTGTACAATTTTAATGAATATAAAAAATAAAAAATATGGCCTAAAAGAAAAACCTATATCTACTTATTACTTCGTTGTCTACTGCTTAGATAATTAAAAAAAAAAAATTAAAAATATGTTGAATTGACATATTTTAAATAATGTTTGTATTTGAGTGAAGAGAGTTTACAACTAAAATTGAAAATAATTAAATTAGTGAGATTTTCTATCTTTTTAGTAAGACAATAAATAATAATTAGTAAGAATATATTTTATCGAAAAAGTTAGTCTGTAACAAAAATAATAACGATGCAATCAAGCTTACAGCAATATTTTGAAGTTTTGGGTTTATTAATTTCATAAAAATACGAAATGTTTGTTGATATATAAAATATAAGTTTTCATAAACACAGATGTTAATATTTAATATTCAAAAATAATTTCACTTTATTAACAGAACTAAAACACAAATATATTAAAAATAATCAAAAATATTGCATTTATTTGTAAAGTAGGAAAATTAAATCAAATAGTTTAAGTGTTAAAAGCAATTGTGAGCAGTGGATAACATTTTAGTATTACTGAAAGAATTTTTTTAATTTTTTTATTATTATTAATTGCTGCGATTCCTAGTTTCGTCACCTCATACTTTGTTGATATATTTTGCGTATACCTTCAAAAATAGCAACTAATTATGAGACCATAAGCTTTTATGAGTGCCATCCAGATAGTGAAAAATGTTTCATACATTATTGCGTGACCTTGCCACTACCACTACCACTACTGTCATCAAGGACTTTTTCCTTCCACTAGTTCAGTCTACAACACAGACAGCCAACCACTGCAGATATTTTTAAAACGGTATTTAAAATATCTTATGAAAATTTCAAAGATTAATTCGGCTACAAAATAGTGTGCGCCAGATGGGTGCATTGAATTTTGTTATGAACGCTAGAAAATCGAACGATGATTTTCGCTAGAAAATCGAGTTGTACTGAATTTCCTTATTCTTTGGAATAAAAGAGCAGATTAATTTTTGGTTCATGTTTTTGGTACTCTCTCTCTTTATTTGTTTCACCCAACTTTGGGGTACACTAAATCGATCACTTTTCAATGTTCTGTGTCTTCCTCGTAGCCCGGTATTGCTTCATTCGTTGTGATCTTGCTTTTCTTTCTTCGTCAGAGATTTGGATCGTTTGCTTGGATTTGACTTTGCTTTGGAACCGTTGCTTCTTGTCCTTGGTTATTGTTTTGGCTGTTCTGTCCATGAGCATAGTGTCAGTGATCTGCAGTTCTCATCTCGTTTGAGGTTCCAAGACGCTCCGACTCGTCTCTGTGCAATGCCGCAGACTCCCCAGAATCCGAATGTCTGCTTGTGCACTGGTGTGCACCTGAGGTACTTACATCGCACACTTCACACTCTTCCATGATTGATAATTTCTTGGGGGTGACTTCTAGAGCCACGAATTTACAACCAAGGTTGTGAGCCCTGGAGGTTATTCTCAGCCGCCCCTAACCTGGAGAACAGATGATGACCAAAGGCCGCACAATCTGGGAACAAACGCCTTTGGATTTGGAATTGCGTGTTGGTGGTGAAACCACCTGGCTCTTCCGCTCCATCCACCTTTGGGAATCCGAGATTCCTCTTCCGCTGTCAGGACCGTTGACCAAGTTTCACCTTGTAATCCAAGGCAGGAGCCCTTACAAGGTGCTACCATCCGGAGTCAGAAGGACCCCGGTTTTTTAGCGAGGTCCTCCTCCTAAAACAACTCCTCCCCCTCCTCCTTCTTCATCCCTTACGAGATGAAGCCCCGGGCTTGGAACCGGCAATGGCGGAGTTCTTTTTGGTAAAATATATGGGTCTTTATTTATTTATTTAATAACCTGTAGGCTAATGAAAAAGATAGAAAAACTTGTATAATAATATGATAAGTGTTTGAACTTGAATAGTGTAAGTATTTAAAGGTTGAAAACAAATTTTGTGTCTTTACCTTAACTAAAAAAATTAGTAAATATAAAAGGTTATTTAATTTTTAACTTTTGTTTGTTAATTACATATTAAGTTCTGAAACATTTTAGGCATCGATAAGATTGAAGTGCAAAGTTATGAACAGATTACAATATTTATAAAAATAGTTTATGATTTTTACTAAAAGATAACTGAATGAAATATTTTAAAAAAATAAGCAAATAACAAAAATAATTCTAGTTTAAAAGAGTCATTAATTAGGATTACTTATATACACACAAATATACCAATTTACCACACAAAGATACAAAAACACACTCGCACATATATTCTATCTTAAAATATCATACATTTCTTAATTTATTTAGTATATATTAGTTGTAGCTACATCCATTTTCAATGTGTTTGTACTGTTGAATGTGTGTGCTGTCATCTTTCTCTTATTCCTTTTCTCTATATGTATGTCTGTCTCTTTCTCTCCCAGCTGTTTGCTAGATGAATTGACAAATGGGGGCGGGTAAGTGAATAGCTTTACATTTTGTAGACACATGCTTTTTATTTCAAGTGTGTTACCTGTTAAGCAAAATAATATGTTGTCAAAAGATATTATTTTGAATAAAAAAATGTCAGAAAGTGTTATAAAACATACAAAATTTTCTAAGCTTATTTCAAAGTATATTTATGAAGTAAAATCTACTGTTATACATAATTGTGAATAGAATATAAAGTTTTTTTTAAAGTGAAAAGCAACTAAAGTCCATTGCCCTCATCTTACCTCCTTCCTTTTATAATGTCAGAGTCATAGCCTACAACATTATATAAAAAAATTACATTTTACATAATGTGTCTATAAAACAAGTGGGTCTTCGAGTGGTAGAACAATACATTGAGATAGTCAAAGAATTCAAATATCTTGGGGAATGGATCAGCTGGAACGCCCTAGAGAAAAAAGCTATGGAATCTAGGAGAAATAAAGTTGAATTAGCCTTCCAACTTACCAAGGACACATACAACAAGAAGTCCCTCTCCTGGAATACAAAGATAAGGCATTATCATACGGTAATTAAACCGGAAGCCTTATATGCATCTGGAACATTATCTTTCACAACCCAGGGCCCACTTGAAAGGCTGGAGATCAAAGAAAGAAAGATATTACGAAAAATCTTAGGCCCCAAATTCCGTAACAACCAATTACTCCACATCAGTAAAATCTTAGGCCCCAAATTCCGTAACAACCAATTACTCCACATCAGTAATGAAACTCTTTACCAAAAAACTGAAACACTATCAGACACAATAAGAAAAAGGAGAATTCATTTTTATGGGCACATCCTCCGAATGGACAAAAATAGACTAACCAAAAAATTATTTGACTACTTTCGCAGTAGAAGAGCCAAACCACTTTGGTTTAGAGAAACGGAGAAAGAAATAACAGAACTGCAGATCACTGACACTATGCTCATGGAAAGAACAGCCAAAACAATAACCAAGGACAAGAAGCAACGGTTCCAAGGTAAAGTCAAATCCAAGCGAACAATCCAAATCTCTGACGAAGAGAGAAAAGCAAGATCACAACGAATGAAGCAATACTGGGCTACGAGGAAGGCACAGAACATTAAAAAGTGATCGATTTAGTGTACCCCAAAGTTGGGTGAAACAAATAAAGAGAGAGTGTCTATAAAAGTAGATAATACAGAATACAGAAACTTCTCATAGTCTCTATAATAATACTATCAATAATAACTATCAATAATACCTATCAATAATAACTATCAATAATACTACCAATAATAACTATCAATAATACCTATCAATAATAACTATCAATAATACTATCAATAATAACTATCAATAATACCTATCAATAATACTATCAATAATAACTATCAATAATACCTATCAATAATAACTATCAATAATACTATCAATAATAACTATCAATAATACTATCAATAATAACTATCAATAATAACTATCAATAATACTATCAATAATAACTATCAATAATACTATCAATAATAACTATCAATAATACTATCAATAGTAACTACCAATAATACTATCAATAATAACTATCAATAATACTATCAATAATATTTATCAATAATAACTATAAATAATACTATCAATAATATTATCAATAATATTTATCAATAATACTATGAATAATAACTATCAATAATACTATCAATAATAACTATCAATAATAACTATCAATAATACTATCAATAATATTTATCAATAATAACTATCAATAATACTATCAATAATACTAAATACAGTTTTTTTGGAAACCGACTACTTTATCACCGTAATTGGTATTACGATCACCAAGTACTTACTGTATTTCAATCATATTTCGGTTGCTTAAATTTACATTTTGTTACATTATCAACTTTTTCATATTTGTTTTTAATATTTAGACGGTAACACACTTTAAATAATTTGTTCTGTTCCAATTAATAGTAAAAAGCAACAGAAATTTACATCTGATTTTAAAGTTTTATCTAAGTATAGTTTGTTTCATTCATTTTCATTTCAGTAGTATAGATTAGAAATAAGATGTGTTTAGTTCTAAGTTTTAATTTTTGTTAACCAACGTCAAAGGTTTAATGTGCATGATGATAAGCTGTAAGGAGTTTTTATGTTAATAAAATTATTTGAGTAAAACTAGTGTATTGAAACTCGTACAATATTTAAATTATGTGAAATTAATCTTTAATTTGTTTCAGTAAATAAAACGATTAATTTTAAAATTAATAATTTAAGTAACTTTTTTTCTAGGCTATTTATTTTTTACATTTTTCTAATTAGTGTTTTAGAAAAATTGAAATTTTGTGTTTTCTGTTGTAAAATTGGAAATTTGATTTACAAGTAATAAAAAGTAAATAATTGATGTATCAAAGTATAATTGTAACTTTTGTGCGTTTTCAAAATTAATGAATAATAAACACATCCAAAACTTTAATTAAAACTAAGGTTTTTGGTTTTATCACATATCGGCCAGCGTGATAACGAAAAAGACTAAATAAATGTAGCAAATGACTTGATGAAATTGACTATTTAATTTTAATATACAAATATGTAAAATGTATTTAATTTAAAAAAATTTTGTTTCTGGACAACTACACAAAGGTAAAAACAATATAAATTGATTCTGATTAAGTGAATAAAAACACTTTTTGATTTCATTTCTAAATTTGTAAAATACAATATTTATTAATTATTTTTGACTTGTTTTATTTCTGTTTACGGTATGTAACGCTGTGAAGGATCCCAGTTAACGAATAAATTTTATTATTACTGTAACATGTTATGAAAATGTACTCTATGTTGACTACACAAAAAATAGTCAGGTTTTTTCAGTAAATGCGTATATTAAAGTTTTTAAAGTAACGATTGTAATAATTTTTACAATGAACAATAATTTGTTTTTATTTAGGTACATCGGGGAAAGTAAACGCGATCGAGCTGTGGAAACTTCGCCTAACCCAATCATAACTGTGACGGAGCACACACCCGCTCCATCGCCTGACTTTTTACGCAGGAAGGTAAATGAGACTTTTTCGCTAGAGTTTGTCATAAACTTTGGTTTTAAATGCACATTAGTAACTGTTATTTCTGTTAAAAACATAATTGTTAATATATCATCACTATCGTTTCCTGTGATCGACCGTGAGGCATCTCTCTTTATCTGTTTCACCCAACTTTGGGTACACTAAATCAATTTTAATGTTCTGTGCCTTCCTCGTAGCTCAGTATTGCTTCATTCGTTGTGATCTTGCTTTTCTTTCTTCAGAGATTTGGATCGTTCGCTTGGATTTGACTTTGCCTTGGAACCGTTGCTTCTTGTCCTTGGTTATTGTTTTGGCTGTTCTGTCCATGAGCACAGTGTCAGTGATCTGCAGTTCTGATATGTCTTTCTCCGTTTCTCTAAACCAAAGTGGTTTGGCTGTTCTACTGCGAAAGTAGTCAAAAATATTTTTTTGGTTAGTCTATTTTTGTCCATTCGGAGGATGTGCCCATAAAAATCAATTCTCCTTTTTCTTATTGTGTCCTATAGTGTTTCAATTTTTTGGTAAAGAATTTCATTCCTGTTGTGGAGTAATTGTTTGTTACGGAATTTGGGGTGTAAGATTTTTCGTAATATCTTTCTTTCTTTGATCTCCAGCCTTTCAAGTGGGCCCTGGGTTGTGAGAGATAATGTTTCAGCCGCATATAAGGCTTCTGGTTTAATTAACGTACGATAATGCCTTATCTTTGTATTCCAGGAGAGGGACTTCTTGTTGTATGTGTCTTTGGTAAGTTGGAAAGCTAATTCAACTTTATTTCTCCTAGATTCCATAGCTTTTTTCTCTAGGGCATTCCAGCTGATCCATTCGCTAAGTTATATGAATTAATTGACTATCTCAAGACCATGAGGCATATTACAATCTAGAATTCTCAAAATTTGTTCTTCATATGTTATAAGTCAATATTAAAATCTATCTGGCTTTTTTCTATATAAGTTAAAAAGACCATTTCGCTAAAACCTAACCAGGAGGTAAGATGAATAGAACACTATGTCTGTATCGTACAGCTTTTGAATCATTACATTCAACAGTTTTACATTACAATCTTCTCTGTTTCCTTTGCACTCCCCACAGGGGGGTGTTCAAACTAGCTGCAACTATTGAGAGGATTTAGACGTCCCTCGCGGTACCCGAGTCTAACACACACTTACGACTTTAACACTTTACACTTAGGGCCCCCACATGGAGGTGCAGACTAGCTGCACCTATTGAGAGGATTTAGATGCCCCTCGCGGTACCCGAGTCTAACATACTTACACTTACACCACTACACTTACAACTCCTAACACTTTACACTCACACTTACATTTAGGGCCTTCAAATGGAGGTGCAGACTAGCTGCATCTATTGAGAGGATTTAGACGTCCCTCGCGGTACCCGAGTCTAACACACACTTACATTTGCAACACTACACTTACGACTCTAACACTTTACACTCACACTTACATTTAGGGCCCCCAAATGGAGGTGCAGACTAGCTGCACCTATTGAAAAGATTTAGACGTCCCTCGCGGTACCCGAGTCTAACACACTTACACTTACAACACTACACTTGCGACTCTAACACTTTACACTCACACTTACATTTAGGGAGGCGATAATAGCCTCAATGTGCTTTTCGCCTTAAAATAACAACACAAAAATCCTCTTTTGACCTACTTATCATTCCCGAAAGACTCAAGTGTCATCTAGTAGCGAAATTTCACGGTATTGTTAGCCAAGATAAGACAAGGCTATTTAACTACTTGTTTTTTCCTAATCCTAAATATCAATCCAAATCATTTATAGTTTAATCAGTTTCGATCATCAATATTTATTGCACAATAAGCAATATGTTTAAAATATTTTTTTTAATTAAAGTAAAAATATTATTTTCAAGGGCTCAATAGACAGTCAAATTGACGTGGCCAGCTTACAGGGAGCCAAAATTACAACAACTCATGAGAGAAAACCCAGCCTGACTAGATCGCAGACAGACAGCAACATCACCTATTCAGGAGAAGAAATACCGGAGGCTTCAGGATCTACTTTTTATATAACAAAAGACGGTGACATTGATTTACAAGTTGTGTTGAAGGTAACGGAAAATTTTGTCAGTAGTCTGCTTTTCGTTATTGTTGCAGGAAACACACAGCTGTGGATAAAGTCCAATTATATTTTGGGCCTAAATGTCTCATTTCAAACTTTTTGAAAGTTTTAATTATGTTTTGTGTTCAACAAAAGGTTTTATTTGTTGTTTACTTCGTAGAAGAGTGATTTATTTTATATTGTTATTTTTAAACTTTGTTCCAATACAAACTTTGTTCAGTGATATTGCTATAAACACAATAATCTGGTCATAAAATGTTCCTATTATCGAGGTTCAATGTGTTAAATTGTTTTCTTAATAAGTTTGAGAAATTGCACTTTAAGTTAAATTTTCATTGGCCTTTCTTTTAATTACTACATTAATCAAAAACATATTATATATATATTGGTCAAATCTTGAGGAAGATCCTTGGCCCGAGAATAACAGAAGATGGATACAGGTTGCACTCCCAGAAGACCACAGAGAAGATATCGAACCTGGCAGCAGATATCAGAAGAAGGAGGCTTCGGTTCTATGGACACATCAGTAGACTCCCAACAACGAGACTTGCCAACAGAATCCTTAAGTATATACAAGGAGTCAAATCAACAACGTCGTGGATCGCACAAGTCAGAATAGACCTACATGACGCAGGAATAGACTCAACAGACGTTTGAAGACAGGCACGCATACAGGAGAAAGATGCTCGGTTGGAAGGTCCCAGAGAATGATATCCCAAAGAGAGCAGGGGTAAAATGAACGGAGGAGCGGAAGAGGATCCATGGGGACAGGATGAGGGAGGTGTGGAGGATTAGAAGGAACAAGACATGAGTCGGAGTGCTTTACGTGATCCAACAGGGTCTATACTCAAATAATAATAATAATAATAATAATAATAATAATAATAATATATATATATATATATATATATATATATATATATATATATATATTCAATACTTTTTTTTATTAAGAACTGTTGTTTTTTGTGGTTTTTGATACTAAACACAAAGAATTAATCTACTACTAGCAGATACAAACACATTATTATTTTCAAAACGATGGCAATAAAGGAAGGCAAACTATATTATTATATTTTTATAATCAGTATATTTGTAATGTATTATTAATTTACAGTAAAGCCTCAGTTTAACTGAACCTGACTTATAGATTTCACATTTAATAGACAAGAACCATTATTTTTTTTTTAATTTTGAAAGTGTGTGATTATATTCTATACGAGGTGTGTTCAGAAAGTAAAGAGAATTTTTAAATTTCGCGGGATTGGAGAGTCCGATTGTCAAACATTTTTTTAAATTATGTTTGTATACATGCCCTTGAAGTATGATAAAACTTCAGCTGTTTTCATTGTTGACTTTGTCTGTGACAGCCACTAAGGTTAGACGTGTTTTTATGAGCTCGGCGGTTTTCGTTTGTTAAAATAAATGAATCAAAGAATTTGTATCAAAAAATGAAATAAAGTGTAAGAAAGTGTGTGAAATGTTAACAAAGGCCTATGGTGAGTCTGATATGAGTAAAGCAAGAGTTTGTTCCAAAATTGTTGAACTTTGAACAAAAACAGCGGCGAATGGAAGTTGCTCAGGATACACTAAATGAAGTCAACGACGATGCAGAATTACTGTAACGTATTATAAGAGGTGACGGAACATGGGTTTACGGATATGACGTCGAAACTAAGGCTCAATCATCCCAGTGGAGGCATTCTGGCTCGCCAAGACCAAAAAAGGCTCTACAAGTGCGGTCGAACGTGAAGGTTATGCTCACCGTGTTGTTCGATATTAATGGCATAGTGCATCATGATTTCCTGCCACCAGGTGAAATGATCAATAAGGAGTCCTACCTACAAGTTCAATGCCGTTTGCATGAAGCAATCCGAAAACAACGCCGGGATCTGTGGAAAAACAATTCATGGCTTTTGCACCACGATAATGCACCAGCTCACACTCCATTGCTTGTTTGTGAATTTTTGGCCAAAAACAGTACTGTAACGATGCCCCAGCCTCCATATTCGTCAAACATGGCTCCGTGTGACTTTTCCTATTTCCAAAAATAAATAGAACCTTAAAGGGCCGTCGTTTTACAGCCGTAGATGACATTAAAAGCGCATCGCTGAAAGAACTATTGGCTATCTGAAAGATCGAGTTTGAGAAGTGTTTCGAGGATTGGAAGAAGCGCTGGCACAAGAGCATAATCTCCAATGGGGACTATGTTTAAGGCGACAACATCAATGTAGAAGAATGAATAAATATTTTGTTCAAAAAATTAAAATTCTCGTTACTTTCTGAACACACCTCGTATTTTAATTCTTGAAATAAATTTTTAATAGTTACGGTAAATATACGTTACATAGAGTATGTACATTTCATACTAAATTGATAGTTTCATTTCGTACTACTGGTTAAGCTTGCAGTAGTATTCTTAAATATACTTAAAAAACCAACTGTGTAGCAAAAAATTAAATTTTTTCGTACAACTAAACAAAAATACACAAAAAACAACCTAAAGGCATGCAAAACAATTACTGTTAATAATGATGATACTTACAGATTTTGTTTTAATTTAAAGGACACATACTTTCTATCCCATACAGACTGTTAACTGAGATTTTACTGTATTATAAAGGCGATGCATTATTGATCACCTGAAAATTTGAAAATCTTCAATTAAAGTTGAAAGACAGTTGTTGAGCTTTTTCAAATCCAGTTTACTAAAAAGTAAAATATTTTGTTTACTTTCAGGCACTGCACGCGGTTATATTGAGAGACAATGTCACGTGCACCCTGAGGGTTTGTGAAGTGGTTTTGAACCTAATAGAACTATTAATGGACATGAGCGTACTCAAGTCGGAAAGTAGTGGCAATGTTGATAAGGATCATTTGTCCGATTTTGAGACTACAAAACCAAAAAGTAAAATTGAAACCCCTCATGGACGTATTATGAACTGCATTGTCAGGTACGTAAATACATTGACCTAATTTGACAATTTTTTCTTATAATGTCTTAAAGAGTAATAGAGAAAATGTATTGTTACATGTCGATAAAATTGCTTTAGTTTACAAATTTTCTTTTAACAATGAAACTACCTATAAGCTCATTAGATAATCACAGTTATTAATTTAGTATTAAAAAAATAGATTTACTAATGATTAATTGTTATTATTCATTATTTAGTTACAATAGTACAATTAGCTATCAATAATATTGAAATATGGACTAGAAAATGGCGAATTAAACTGAATGAGGGTAAATCAACTGATGTCAACTTTACTAACAAGCATTATGTGTATCAGCCAGTAATGATAAACGGACAAATTGTTCTGCATGCAAACGAGGCTAAATATTTAGGGATGACCCTGGATGCTAAACTTCGTTGGAAGTCTCACGTGAAAAAAAAGCGCGAACAACTTGGAATGAAGTATAGACAGATTCCACGGAAGCCGGTCACATAATTTATGATTGTGAGGACTCTTGCTAGTAGGAGGCTAGGGGTTTTTGGTTTCCAAGACCCTAGGGATCTTCAGGAGTGTGAGCTAGTCAGTGGGTTGTTGGAACTTATTAGGGGCACCAATCTGCTGAACTAGGTATTTTAAGAGGTAAGTTGCACAATAGGTCAGTTGATCGCAGTGCCTGGGGTTGAACAAACCCTTTTTTCTATAATATAATCTAATAAAAGACAGATTGCTGAAGGAACTCTGAATTGTTCGTACATAATAAACTGCTTTTATATAAGCAGGTCCTGAAACCCATCTGGACCTACGGCATTCAATTGTGTGGATAGACGAAGAAAAGTAACATCAAAATTACAAACATTTCAGAACAAAGTGCTTCGTAGTATTGTCGGAGCACCGTGATATATACATCGGAATTTGAAGGTGCCTTTAGTGGCCAAAGAGGTAAAAAGGTACGCTGGAAAACAATCAGCAAGGCTCTGTGAGAGGTGGTACATTTGGGCAACGTACCACAAGTGAGGAGACTGAAGAGAAAGAAACCTGTTGACTTGGTGCAGGATTGATGCACATGATTTAAGTGTAAATGCATTGTGAAGGGCGAATCTGGACGTTTTTTCACCACACAGACAGTAGACAAAAAAATATTGCTACATAGTCTTAGATTAGTTAAACACAAAGTTTTAATCTAAAAAGTAAAAAGTAAAAAGTAAAAAGTAAAAAGTAAAAAGTGAACAGTGAACAGTGAACAGTGAACAGTGAACAGTGAACAGTGAACAGTGAACAGTGAACAGTGAACAGTGAACAGTGAACAGTGAACAGTGAACAGTGAACAGTGAACAGTGAACAGTGAACAGTGAACAGTGAACAGTGAACAGTGAACAGTGAACAGTGAACAGTGAACAGTGAACAGTGAACAGTGAACAGTGAACAGTGAACAGTGAACAGTGAACAGTGAACAGAACAGTGAACAGTGAACAGTGAACAGTGAACAGTGAACAGTGAACAGTGAACAGTGAACAGTGAACAGTGAACAGTGAACAGTGAACAGTGAACAGTGAACAGTGAACAGTGAACAGTGAACAGTGAACAGTGAACAGTGAACAGTGAACAGTGAACAGTGAACAGTGAACAGTGAACAGTGAACAGTGAACAGTGAACAGTGAACAGTGAACAGTGAACAGTGAACAGTGAACAGTGAACAGTGAACAGTGAACAGTGAACAGTGAACAGTGAACAGTGAACAGTGAACAGTGAACAGTGAACAGTGAACAGTGAACAGTGAACAGTGAACAGTGAACAGTGAACAGTGAACAGTGAACAGTGAACAGTGAACAGTGAACAGTGAACAGTGAACAGTGAACAGTGAACAGTGAACAGTGAACAGTGAACAGTGAACAGTGAACAGTGAACAGTGAACAGTGAACAGTGAACAGTGAACAGTGAACAGTGAACAGTGAACAGTAAACAGTAAACAGTAAACAGTAAACAGTAAACAGTAAACAGTAAACAGTAAACAGTAAACAGTAAACAGTAAACAGTAAACAGTAAACAGTAAACAGTAAACAGTAAACAGTAAACAGTAAACAGTAAACAGTAAACAGTAAACAGTAAACAGTAAACAGTAAACAGTAAACAGTAAACAGTAAACAGTAAACAGTAAACAGTAAACAGTAAACAGTAAACAGTAAACAGTAAACAGTAAACAGTAAACAGTAAACAGTAAACAGTAAACAGTAAACAGTAAACAGTAAACAGTAAACAGTAAACAGTAAACAGTAAACAGTAAACAGTAAACAGTAAACAGTAAACAGTAAACAGTAAACAGTAAACAGTAAACAGTAAACAGTAAACAGTAAACAGTAAACAGTAAACAGTAAACAGTATAAAGCAAAAAGCAAAAAACAAAAAGTATAAAGCGAAAAGCGAAAAGCGAACAGCGATAAGCGAAAAGCGAAAAGCGAAAAGCGAAAAGTAAAGAGTAAACAGTAAAAAACAAAAAGCAAAAAGCAAAAAGCAAAAAGTATAAAGTATAAAGTATAAAGTATAAAGTATAAAGATAAAGTATAATGTATAAAGTATAAAGCAAAAAGCAAAAAGCAAAAAGCAAAAAGTAAAAAGCAAAAAGCAAAAAGCAAAAAGTAAAAAGTAATTGTAATTGTATGTAAAAAAAGTTACAATAGTTTCATTTTACTTGTGTGCAGTCTTGAGCCTAATTATTACCATTGTTTCTTTCCATGTGTTTCATTAATCTCCATTGGTCTAATTGTCGTAATGTGAAAACATAAACAATTATGGAAAATTGATTTCAATAGTTTATATTGTTTTTCAGGTTACTGCGACACCTTGGTTGCCCTCATGGTTGTGGTGACGGTCACCGAGGCCCTCCTGCGGATTTCCTTAGATCTCAAGCACAGACTGTACTCAGTAAATTACAGCGTTCAAGTCCTAAACAGTTTGCACGTTTCCTTAGGCACATGGTATCATCAGAGTCGGTTGTTGATATTCTGGATTTCTTCCATTCTTATGTTGGTTTCTGTGTTGATCCTAGTTCTCTGCTTTCTCCACTAAGTAAGTATAAATGTGTTCGTTTGTTCTGATAAGGAAACAGTAAACAAATAAATATTAACTTGAATTTAAATAATACATTTAAATGTAAATATAAATAAATAATTTTAACAGCTCAGTTGAGTGGTTATTTTGCAGCAAAACATTTATTTTAAATAACGTAGTATTGTAGTACCAAATGGTGCTATAATAGGTGATCTCCAGTTTGGCCTTGATTGGATCGTCTGCTGGATGGTTCGTTTGGCTAGCTGAACGTCACAACGTCCAAGAACTTACCTCACAATTTACACTGCATTTGATTGCCAGTGAAGCTTGAAGGGAGAACTATATTTCAATATTTTAAAAATCTAACATGTATTATTACAAAAGCTTGTAGAACACCTGAGTTTACTAATGGTTCAAAAGAACCAAAACAATTCAACACCTCCTGTTTTACTGCACTGGGAAGAACTCCCTGAATACAAAAATAATAATAAAATACTCCAGGATAGGCTCATGTGTGGCCCAGCTGCTGGTCTGTATGAGAAGCACCATGTTGGTGTTGTTTGACAGGTTGAATGTAGTAAAAAGTAAAAAGTAAAAAGTAAAAAGTAAAAAGTAAAAAGTAAAAAGTAAAAAGTAAAAAGTAAAAAGTAAAAAGTAAAAAGTAAAAAGTAAAAGTGAAAAGTGAAAAGTGAAAAGTGAAAAGTGAAAAGTGAAAAGTGAAAAGTGAAAAGTGAAAAGCGAAAAGCGAAAAGCGAAAAGCGAAAAGCGAAAAGCGAAAAGCGAAAAGCGAAAAGCGAAAAGCGAAAAGCGAAAAGTAAAAAGTAAAAAGTAAAAAGTAAAAAGTAAAAAGTAAAAAGTAAAAAGTAAAAAGTAAAAAGTAAAAAGTAAAAAGTAAAAAGAATCTGTGTGTGTTGTAGGGGTCTGCGGGTCGTTTTTTAGAGTTCGGGTCGGACCGGGTCGGATTTTTTTTCGGCGCTCGGGCTTTTCGGGTCAGGAGCCGCCTCGGTGGCCTAGTTGATAGCGTACTAGGCTTTCTCCCCGAGGACCCGGGTTCGATTCCCGGCCAGGGCTTGGCATTTTCATACGCTATAAATCACCCCATCGTCTGCATTAGCCCAAGTGTGCACAATAGTCGGACGTTACAAAAAAAAAAAAAAAAAAAAAAAAAATCAGGTCGGGCCAAACGGTTAAATTAAATGGGGAACCCATCACATTTTTAGCTAGGCCTATGTCAAAAAAAAAAAAAAAAAAAAAAAAAAAAAAAAAATTAGAATTAAAAGTTTTTTTATTTTATATTTAATCCTCTGACCGCGACTGGCCGATTACATCGGCTCAAAAAAAATGTGTGAATACCGCCACGGGCCTATTATATCGGCGCTCAAAATTTATGTGAAGAATACCGCAACAAACCGATGTATTACGGACTCATTGTGTTCAATATTTTCATTTGATTTTTGTCTTTGAAAAATTACATCTTTTAATTTAGTGATATAATCATGAAACGATATACATTCGGAAAAAGGATATCTGAAGATTCTCTGAACAGGGGTTTTACCCTATATGTGGATTCAATGTATTATATATACATTCAATGTATATAATACATGTATTATAATACATTCAATGTATTATATATACATTAAGGATGTATAATGTGTACATTTGTCAATCCCAGGCATATTTATTTGACAAGGCAGTGTGTTGACCCGGCCCAACAAGGAAACTATATTTGTAAACATGCACAGTCCACTTGGTCCCTTCTCATTGTAGCATCACAATAAATAAAACTACTAACCGATAATACTGCACCCACTGACAGGTCAATAATTGGTTTTGTTCAGTAAAACAAATAGAACGATTGTTAGTGGTTAGACACTTGACCTTCGATGATTATTTAAATTGTTTTTTGTTTATATAATTTGTATATTACGAATTTTGGTAGTGAATATATATATATATATATATATATATATATATATATATATATATATGTATATGCGTACTGTGTACACTATTGCCTAAAAATAAAAGTTAATATTTACTTGGCCCGACCCGTGTTTGACCCGAATTGTACGATTGGCCCGAACTGACGTCGGGCTTTTCCATTGACCCGTAAAATTTGGGGCCCCGCAGACCCCTAGCTCAACATTAAAAAAAACTCCGTTATTAGTTTGATCATCACACTAGTAGAACTTTTTTTTTTAAATCTCAAAAAGCTATCAGTCAATAAGTTTATAACTTTTGCAGATCAGAAGCGTAGCTGTAGCAAGTCACCAGACGTGTCTTCTCAGGGAGGTTACGCAACAAACTTCGGTGCAGGCCTTGGCGGAGGCAGTGGTGGTCGCGGTGTTGAAGGTCAAATAGTTGCAAACGTATTTAAGACTCTTGTTTCTCGTCTTGTTAAGACTAACAAAGATTTGAAAAATCCGGAGAACATGGTAAATAAAATTTATTTCGATTTTACATTTTTAAATTATATTATTTTGTAAGCGATTGATTTTACTACAGCGTATTCTTGCTAATCAGACCTTGATGGGACTGAACCATTTTTGAAAAATTGATTCCTGAATTGTTATCCTGAAATTGTACAAAAACACGATATAAAAAAATGTAATTAAATATTATTGTTAAAACAGTTATGGAGTATTATATCAAGGACTTTATGAAAAATAAATATTTAGTGTAAAATTTTAAAAAATAAAAAAAATATTAAGAAATAATATTTATATGAAGCAAAATTTGAAAGAAAAATCTTGCAGTTTTTCTTTCATCAGTAAAAAAAGTATGTTACAGTTGGAAGCCATGTCAAATATTTCACATAACGTGTATATATATATATATATATATATATATATATATATATATATATATATATATATACACACACACACACACAATTGTATATACATATATATATACAATTTTGCATATATATATACCCTGCAGGGAGTGCAGACTAGCTGCACCTATTGAGAGGATTTAGACGTCCCTCATGGTACCCGAGTCTAACACATATTTACACCTACAACACTACACTTTAACACTTTACACTTACATTTAGAGAGGCGATAATAACCTCAATGTGCTTTTCGCCTTAAAATAAAAAAAAAAAAAAAACTAATAGGGCCTATACTCGTGTGTGTGTGTATATATATATATATATATATATATATATATATATATATATATATATAAATTTTATATATATTTTTATATATATATATATATATATATATATATATATATATATATATATATATATAAGCAAAATTATATGAACACGTTTGCATGTTCCCAATTTTGGTCAATTTGATTCAAACTTGGCTCAAAAATTAATTAAGTTATGATAATAGTTTGGACAAATTTGTTACCCAGCAAAATTTGTTTTACAGCTTTAAAATGACGGTCACTTCAAATTTTAAAAATTTCCTAAGTTATTTTGAAAATTCCATTTCTTTCTTCTTCTTCTTTCGATGAGGCCTGCTAGGGACGACGTGACAATTTCAATTCTTCACACTTAGCTGTTTTCTCTTCCGTTCCCTCCAATATTCCCTCATCCTTTCACTATGCAGCTTCTTTCTGTCTTCGGACCACTTCACAGCAGGTTTCCTCTGCAATCTCCCTTGGAATCCCTCCATACTCAATATCCTCTTTCTAAAAATCTCTCTGTTCAGCGTTTCTTCTTCTTTTGTATTATCCGATTTCTTTATCATAATTAGCGTTAAAAATTGCAAAACTTAAGCTTTTTTAATTTTCAAAATCCATTAAAATTACGGAATATTACGACAGCGGTCAGGGTTCACCTTTGTAATATCAATATATTTTGAAATTTTAAAATGCTAATATATGCAGATTTTAATTTGATTATGACGATGAAATCAAAAATTTAAACAGAAATTTGAGTGAGACAGTAGAATGTTGTAATTATTTATATTAATATCAGAGATTAACTATTTACCATAACAAGACAGAAGTGTTATTATACTGCCTAGTATGGGTGTGTTTTGCCTAGAAGAAATGTGTATCATACTATACTGTTGTGTTACTTTGAAACCTCCAGCAAGCTGAGTTATTTCATTGGTTACCTTATTGTAACATCCACTATAGAATCTGCTGCAAACATTTTCTTGTAAGGTTATAGTTTTTAATTCTATAGTTTTTAATAGCATAATTATACAGTACAATTGTACAAAATTGTACAGTAAAGATGAATGTCATTGATAACTACGCAATGTGATCACTATTTTACAGTACATAATTTCATATTTTAGTTCAGTACCTATGAATATGAAGTTCACGTTATGAACATAAGAAAGAAATATTTGTCTCACTGAAACAGGTACAATGAATGCACTGTGGCATGCATTTTGTAGGCGGAAACTGTAATGGTTTTCTTTATTAAATATTTCTTTACTTATCTGGAAGTCTAGGTTAGCACAGTCTTGTATTAGAGTACGAGGTGTGTTCAGAAAGTAACGAGAATTTTTAAAATTTCGCGGGCTTGGAGAGTCCGATTGTCAAACATTTTTTTTATTAAGTTGGTATACATACCCTTGAAGTATGATAAAACTTTCAGCTGTTTTCATTGTTGACTTTGTCTGTGACAGTCACTAAGGTTAGACGTGTTTTTATGAGCTCGGCGATTTTCATTTGTTAAAAGAAATGGATCAAAAATTTGTAACAAATTTTGCGTAAAAAATGGAATAAAGTGTAACAAAGTGTGTGAAATGTTAACAAAGGCCTATGGTGAATATGCTATGAGTAAAGCAAGAGTTTAAGAGTGGTATAAGCGTTTCCAAGAAGGCCGTGAAGACGTTGAAGATGACGAATGCCCTGGACACCCCAGCACATCAACAACCGATGAAAACGTGGAAAAAGTGGAAGAAATGGTTATGGGCAATCGCCGAATCACAATTAGAGAGGTCGCTGATGATGTTGGCATATCGATTGGATCATGTCATGACATTGTTTCCAGTGTTTTGTGTATGAAACGCGTGGCAGCAAAATTCGTTCCAAAATTGTTGAATTTTGAACAAAAACAGCG
Organism: Callitettix versicolor; assembly: GCA_022606455.1. Taxonomy (NCBI): domain Eukaryota; kingdom Metazoa; phylum Arthropoda; class Insecta; order Hemiptera; family Cercopidae; genus Callitettix; species Callitettix versicolor. The sequence continues at coordinate 8,958,537 of CM040189.1, read as the reverse complement.
GCGAACGGAAGTTGCTCAGAAGTCACTAAATGAAGTCAACGACGATGCAGAATTACTGAAACGTATTATAACAGGTGACGAAACATGGGTTTACGGATATGACGTCGAAACTAAGGCTCAATTATCCCAGTGGAGGCATTCTGGCTCGCCAAGACCGAAAAAGGCTTGACAAGTGCAGTCGAACATGAAGGTTATGCTCACTGTGTTCTTCGATATTAATGGCATAGTGCATCATGATTTCCTGCCACCAGGTGAAACGGTCAATAAGGAGTACTATCTACAAGTTCAACGCCGTTTGCGTAAAGCAATCCGAAAAAAACGCCCGGATCTGTGGAAAAACAATTCATGGCTTTGCACCACGATAATGCACCAGTTCACACTTCATGGCTAGTTAATGATCTTTTGGCCAAAAACAGTACTGTAATGATGCCGCAGCCTCCATATTCGCCAGACATGGCTCCGTGTGACTTTTTCCTATTTCCAAAAATGAAGAGAACATTAAAGGGCCGTCGTTTTACAGTCGTAGATGACATTAAAAGCGCATCGCTGAAAAACTAAAGGCTATCTCAAAGATCGAGTTTGAGAAGTGTTTCGAGGATTGGAAGAAGCGCTGGCACAAGTGCATAATCTCCAATGGGGACTATTTTGAAGGCGACAACATCAATGTTGAAGAATGAATAAATATTTGTTCAAAAAATTAAAATTCTCGTTACTTTCTGAACACACCTCGTATTTAAGAATACTTTGAGAAAGAAATTCAGGAGAGTAATCATTAAATTTTGTAATACTTATGTGCTTTCATGTAGACATTGTACTGTGATGTGCGGCAATTAATGACTTACATAAAAGAGGCACATGGAGGAGTATTTCGACGAGTTGCTCTGAGCGGACTGTTAGATACAGCAATCCGACCTCATCGTAAAGAGCCAATTGTTCAAACCACAAGAGTAATCAGGTATAATAGAAGTTCTAGGAGATATAATATTTATGTAATTTGATTACAAACAATTTAAAAAAAAAATGCTTATTATTTTAATCATTATTGTAATAATGAACACCGGACCACATATTCAAATAATTAGGATTATATACCTATTCTTCCCGTCAGTGGTCAATCAACTCACCTCATAAAGGCTACCGCGGTTTCGAAACTCTATAGTTTCATCTTCGGGCCATACAAAATGTTAAATCCCTCTATCGAGGTCGTCACAAAGTCAAACAAAACATTAAAACATACGTCACAAACACTGAGCACAATCACACATTTAAAATATTCGTCATGAAATTCGGCTTGGCCAAGCTACACACGCGACTCGTACGTCGTTACATTCCGGACTGCGGAGTCTCCATCATTAGTAGCGCGCCCGTCATTGTTATCAGTTACGGTGCGTCTGTTGGTTTTTGTTACTTATTCAAATCACTTATCCTTAGAGCCATGTCGTATATTAAATTTGATTTAAATGAAAGTTTTTCATTGAGGATGTTGTGGGGGGGTCTGATTTTTTGCTCTTGTAGGATTTTATGGCTATAAACAAACTGTTCAAATCCTTAAAGACAAAAAAAAGCCTGGAGAGCAAAAAAGTGGTCTTGGGGAGTGAAAATGGTATGGCGGGGGGGGGGAACTGGAGCTGTATCTAACCTCATGAAATACTTGAGCAGCAGACTTTGCAGCAGAGTGAAACAACAATTGCAGCAACAATGAAACAACAATGAAACAACAATTGCAGCAGACTATGGGGGGGGGGCTGTAGGCTGGCCTACACAACCTGAAATGAAAGAAGGATTAGATAGGTGCTAATAGTTTACATATATCTATCAGGTGCTAAAAAATCATGAAGAAGAGAGAAGGTGATAATAAAGAGACATCCTCTCAGGTAGGAAGAAAACCTCTCAGGGATCAATCTTGCAGAATAAGAAACGTAACCCTTATAGGACTGAGATGTCAAAGCAAGTGAAAACCATAGTCCAAGACTGGAGTGACATCAGCCAGGAATATTATACCATAGAGAAAGCTTGTCCTTGTGTGTGTGTGTGTGTGTGTGTGTGTGTGTGTGTGTGTGTGTGTGTGCGTGTGCGCGTGCGCGTGCGCGTGCGCGTGCGTGCGTGCGTGCGTGTGTGTGTGTGTGTGTGCGTGTGCGCGCGTGTGCACGCGCGCGTGCGTGCGTGCGTGCTATGTGGGATGAATAAGGAAACTACAAATACAAAGGGAAAGGAAGGAGACAATGGGTTTTTGGTTTTCAGGACCCTGAGGACCTCCAGCAGAATGTGTTAGCGGACTGCTAAAACACATTAAGGGTACCATCTACTAAAATAGAATCAAACCGGCTTGCACAATAGATTTTTTGATCATCAAACCTCATAACCTCTAAAAAATCAATCAATCAGTGACTATAGTTTGTGTCTGTGTTGTTTAAATCATTTCATTGACACATTTAATGAATTTTTTGTGCATTGTATTTATAACTGTAGTTATTGCAATTGAGTAAAGTTGCGCATATACTCAGAATGGATTCTGATTTTATTCAGTTTTTGTATTTTTTAAAATCTTACACTGAGCTTTATTGTTATTCTTGCATGCATACCTTTACTCAAATACATAATGCTATACCATTTCATTTAATGTTATTTAATTGCTGTTTATCAATACTCAACAGTACCTATGCTAAAACATTTTTTTGTAATTAAATTAAATCTTTTCTTAATACAATTTGATATGTATTAACTTTTTTTTGCAGACACATTCCGCACTGTGATCAAGATGATCACATGGAACCAGGAACCTGTTATGCCATAGACGAAAGAGATCCAAGAAAAACACTTTTTAAGAAAAGAAGCACATCATCTACATGTGCAGTAAGATTTTAAATCGAATCTAGTTAACATATTGTTTTAGAGTTGACAGTTTACCCTTGGCCCATTGTGAAATGAAGGCAGAAAAGAAAATATATACTAGAGGTGGGCGTTTCCGATATTTTTACAAAACTTCAACAAACTGTTTGTTGAGGAAAAAAGCTGCTTTTTAAAACAGTTGGAAAAAACAGTTTTGGAAACCTGAAACTCAAAGTTGTATTAGCAGCTAAAACATAAAGCACATACGTTCAGTTTTCTAATACTTTTTCATTCCCATTACCACCATGTCCTTAAATTGTTTTTGGGTGTAAAGCATTTAGAAAGGATACTAATAATCCTTACAAGTGTAGTAATAATTAAATTACATTATCAAAACGTAATAATTATGTATGCCATTTTATGTACAAAATGCGATGAATTTCTAATAGAAGCATTTTTTTTCACTTAAAAATTAAATTGTATTTACCAAAATGCAAAATATTTAGAATATTTTTAGTTGATTAAAAAATATTGACGATTGGTAATAAATATAAAAAATATGTTTAAATAAAATTAGGCTCTGTATCTACAAAATGTGAAAGGTTGTTACTACAACTCGCAACAAAATAGAGATAAACGTTGACATTGACCAAACAGTTCTTACTTCACTACAAGCAACAAGCAACTTTGGAATAACGGGAGAAAGCATAAAAGCAGGTAGAGAAAAGCAGTTAGCAGGAAAGCAGTTAACAGGCAAACAGCAGGAAAACAGTTTTAGCACTTGCGGCAACGTTCGAATAGAACAGTCCGTTCCTTGTTTAACAAATCATAAACCAGTCCAAGTCCAACTGCTTGTTTCCGTTTGAAAAAGCAGTTTGTTTGTCGTTTATAGAAAAGCAGTTTTTTAAACTGTTTGGTGTTTTCTGCCCCACCACTAATATATACTCTATTAGCATCCTCCCATTGTAACATCGTTAGTTATTAAAATTTACCACACTTTAATCTTTCATGGTAGAATTTTGGAAAACAAAATTTTTGTGCCAAGCTTAAGATACCAAATCTAAGCTGTCTGTGTTCTTTAGACCTGAAATACAAAGATAAAATGTAATGTTTGTTTTTACCCCATTTTAACCCTTAAGGATAGATTTATCAAATTGTCAATTATCACAGACTTTGACTTTTTATTTTTAATAAGGCTTTTACAAATGTCAATTAATGTGCTACTTTTGATGTTTGAGTCTTATTTTTGGTCTTAAAAACTTATCATAGAAAATTAAATTTTAAATAATACCTTAATTTTTCTATTGACGAATTATTGCCCTACTTTTAAGTAGTAATGTGTGTTTATAAAGGCACTTAAATATATGCAAGTGCATTGAACTTTCATTGACAGTTTTAACACTCAGCTGATTCATATTATTGAAATAAAACCATTAATTCTTTATTTACATAAAGTGAAAATAATTACATGTATAATAAATGAATATATACCGCCGCAAGCCGGTCCCAAGCCCGGGCCTGTCTTTGAAAGATGGGGAAGTGTGGAGGGGGAGGAGTAACAACCTCGTAAAAAAACCAGGGTCCATCTTGCTTCGGATGGTAGCACCCTGTGATAGAGCCCCTGCCTAGGGTTACTAGGTGAAAACCGGCCAACGGTCTCAATGGCGGACGAGGAAATGAATTTCCCAACGGCGGAGAGAGCGGAAGAGCTACCTCCAGGATTTACAATCTTGGTTGTATCACTGTGACCTTTGGGTCACTCAAAATATAACTTTCATTATTCATGGAAATGTGTGATGTGAAATTTGCCCCAGGTGGACGATCCACCGTACATAAGTACATCAACAGCTCGGAGTCTGGGGAGTCTGCAACACCACACAAAGACAAGTCGGAGTGTCTTGGAATCTCACGTAAAATTAAATATAAACAACCAACATACTTAGCAACCTTCAATGTAAACTCATTATTAAAAACAAGCAGCTAAAATAGGTCTAAACATATCTTTTGAAAAGACCAAAATCATGACAAACAACAAATACCCAAATAAATACCTTAAAATCCAAGAACAGAAAATAGAAATTGTAAAAGAGTTCAAATATCTTGGTGAATGGATTAGTTGGAATGCAGATGAAGGCAAGGCAATGGAATCGAGGAAAAACAAACTTGAGTTGGCCTTCCAATTGACGAAAGAAACATACAATAAGAAATCCCTTTCATGGGGGTCCAAAATTAAACATTATAAAACAGTGATCAAGCCGGAAGCACTGTACGCAGCAGAAACATTAACCATGAATCGCATAGGCCAGATAGAAAAGCTTGAAATAACGGAAAGGAAAATCTCAAGAAAAATTATAGGAACAAAATTTCAGGATAATAAGGTAGTATATATAAGAAATGAAGCTCTCTATAAGAAAATTGAAAAACTGTCAGATACTATGAGAAAAAGGAGAATAAATTTTTACGGCCATCTTCTTAGAATGAACTCCAATAGATTGACGAAACAGGTGTTTGATTTTTTCCATAATCGTAAAACAAAACCGAACTGGTTTAAAGAAATTGAAAAAGACCTAATAGAATTAAAAATTACAGAAAATTCACTGCTTGACCAAACTGCTAAGATAAGTACCAAGGACGAAAGAATAAGATTCCAAGATAAAACCAAAATAAGACCTAAACGTGTCATTTCGGAAGATGAGAGGAAAAGAAGATCGGAAAGAATCAAGAGCTACTGGGAACAAAGAAAAGTACAGCGCGCAAGAAATGATTGATTCAGCGTACCCCAAAGAGGGTGAAACGAAAAGAAGAAATGAATATATGAAACAGAACTGGTACAAACTTTCTCAGATACAAGTATTTCACAAAATAACCTATAGTTTTCAGTTAAAACTATCAAAGTATTGAAGAGGTAATGCCAGTAAAATTATTTAAAATAAAAGAAAAGAATTTATGGCAAATTATATTAGTTTATTAAACCAAAAACTGATTTTTTAAAATTTAATGTATAACTTTTTTCACTAAAAAAAAGTTGGTTTTCAAGTTTTTCGATAAATTTGATCAAAATGAGTTGAACTATTCTTGAAATTACAAACATACAGTCAAAAAATATTTAGGAAAAACATTTTTTTTGTGACTCAGGGGACCGAAAATAATTTTTTTCTGAAAATATCACTACACTTTTTCGTAATATAGATGTAAAAATTAAACTTTTGTTCAAAAAATAACGGTTCTATATTTAATCTTTACTCGCAGAGTTTATTGGAAACTGAATTGTGCGACGAAAGTGGAAAAATCATCCAAAGTCCTCTGAGCAACCTAAGGAAGAAACACCACCACGTGTTGACTCCGAGACAAAGCGAACGGAACCTGGGCTTGTCGGATACTGCACACTCTTACTCCCATAAATCATCGTCATCACGTTTTCAAATTGGCAAGTTTGACGTTGATTTTTTAATTTTAATTTAAGAGAATTTTAACAAAAATGTGTTGAAAATATAACTTAATACAGATTTCAATTCATGTAACATTTCTTGTTCCACGAATAGTGTTAGTTTTCTCTTGTAGGCGGGGGTTCTTATAGGCCAATTCAAAAATTTATAACATGATTTATATAGGCCTATAAATCAGAAAAATATATGTTCATGAAAATTTAAAATATGTCATGTATTTGATTCTTGTTAAACTGAATAAAAAACGTTGTGTAAAAATTGAATACACTATGTTGTGGTAATAATTTCTTTTCAATTTTTTAAGAAAAAAAATAAGTTTGAATCATTGTGTAATATATCTAATGAGAAAAGTTAATTTGCTACAAAATGTGTAGGTATTTATTTTACAGTACAATATGAAACTATCGTATGAAACACATTTCATTAGATAAATGTTGCACTCTTGTAGCATGCAAAATGACTGAAAAGTGAACTAAATATAAAAATTTTTTTTTCTGCTATTATTTACAACTAGGAATCCCCCCGGGACAAATGGAGCGAAGCAATGATTTCTTCTTCTTTTCGTTTCACCCTCTTTGGGGTACGCTGAATCAATCATTTCTTGCGCGCTGCACTTTTCTTTGTTCCCAGTAGCTCTTCATTCTTTCCGATCTTCTTTTCCTCTCATCTTCCGAAATGACAGGTTTAGGTCTTATTTTGGTTTTATCTTGGAATCTTATTCTTTCGTCTTTGGTACTTATCTTAGCAGTTTGGTCAAGCAGTGACTTTTCTGTAATTTTTAATTCTATTAGGTCTTTTTCAATTTCTTTAAACCAGTTCGGTTTTGTTTTACGATTATGGAAAAAATCAAACACCTGTTTCGTCAATCTATTGGAGTTCATTCTAAGAAGATGGCCGTAAAAATTTATTCTCCTTTTTCTCATAGTATCTGACAATTTTTCAATTTTCTTATAGAGAGCTTCATTTCTTATATATACTACCTTATTATCCTGAAATTTTGTTCCTATAATTTTTCTTAAGATTTTCCTTTCAGTTATTTCAAGCTTTTCTATCTGGCCTATGCGATTCATGGTCAATGTTTCTGCTGCGTATAGTGCTTCCGGCTTGATCACTGTTTTATAATGTTTACTTTTGGACCCCCATGAAAGGGATTTCTTGAAGCAATGATTTATTATGATTATGAATAATAAAAAGTATAAGAATAATTTTTTTACACAAATGAATAATTAAACATTCGGTAATGTGCATCAATTATTTTCTGTCGCCTGACGCGAAAATCCCTATGTTGATCCACACCATCTCTTCTTACAATAAGCACATCCAAATTCGATGCAGTTCGGGGCAATAATCGTACTACTTCATCGATATTTTGACCAATATTAATTATATTGCCTTTATATGCAAACTGTCCCGGCATTCCGCGCGTTTTGACTCTGTATACGCGCATCACAGGCTGCACTCTCGCAATAAGTAACTGCTCAATAAAAGTTAAATTTTCGAGTTCACTTGGAATAACTCCAGGATTCATATTATTGGCCGATGTGTATTTGCTTCGTTTTTTTTTACACTGTGAGCACACATCAAATACTTTGTTTTTAATAAAAACTCTAGAACAATTATTGCACTCAAATAACTGTAGGTTTTGCAAAGCATTCTCGAAATCAATTTGCAAATGTCTGAACTGCGTGTTATTTTGAAAATTAACACTCCCAGGTTGATTATCATCATTGTTTATATTTGTGAATCGATTTCGATAGTTTCGCTGATCTATCGTCAAGCGACCGATTGAAGTTCTACCTCTGCCTCTTGAACGTGGCATGTTCACGACCCGCAACCGGAAAACTACTGACTTATCACTTCGCCAAACCCAAACCTGAGCCCGAACCCCTCCTACCTGACTCATTGTTTCAGGTAATTTTGATGAGTTTGCTCGCGTACGTAAGTAGTGATGTATACCGCAGCGGCGATGGACGTTATCTTCGTCTAGCAAACAGTTACTGTCTCTGTCTTAAACACACAAAACAAATGGGAGACTTTTTCATCAATAACTCGGTTGTTTTTCAAAATTTTTTGACAAAATTCGAAGTATGCACCCCTGAGACCTAGAAGAATATATATTTCAAATGACATGTTACTGTCTCTGTCTTGCACACACAAAACAAATGGGAGACTTTTTCATCAATAACTCGGTTGTTTTTCAAAATTTTTTGACAAAATTCGAAGTATACACCCCTGAGACCTAGAAGAATGTATATTTCAAATTTCATTGAGATCGGCTTAAAACTGTGGGAGGAGTAGCATGTAATGGAATGCATTAAGTCGGGGATAGAGGGGGCTTCGCCCCAATAAGAAAACGTTTTAATAATTCTAAACCTGCGAGTTCGAAAAGTGTTAAAACCATATAATTTCTGTATTACCAGTAAAACTGATAATTCAATTACACAAATAGTTTAAAATAATTCTGTGTTCTTGTCAGTAAAGAAGACATTTTATGAAAAGTAAAATGTGACTGACAATAATATACAATCCTAAAAGTAAACTAAAAAATTATTACTGATATAAAAAGACAAAAACTAAATTTATTGTTGGAAGCTTTGTTTGACAAGAGATAAAAATTCAACAGTAAACTGGTTCCGGAGGGAATATGGACGTTCGGACTCACTGGAAAGTCACGATGGCAGCGATTCTCCCATCGAAGGCGGTGCTTTAGTCCACCAGGCTGCAGCTTTACATCATTCGTACAGCAAGTCATCTCAGAAAAGTACCAGCAGGTAGTAATGTTTATAATGTTATTGTTTTACAGTATTTGAACTAATTAAACAAGTTGTTGTTTCACGCAAAACGATTCCACTGCATAAGTTATTCCTTTATCATTTACACGCAAACAATTTTTTTTGTGCTCATACAAGATTTGTCTAGTAAATATATAACATGGAAATTGTGCAATCTTCAGATAATGAAGTTCAAGTCCCAATATTTTAGTAATCTTAGTGTGTTCACAAAAAAAGTGTACGTTAAAAAATGTATGCAAAACACAATTTTTTACTAATTTTGGCACTAAGTTTTTTATAAAATCTAAGAGGAGGGTGAAATGTTACTGTTTATACTGAACCTTATAAAATCAAATATACTTTCTTTCAAGGAATATTATATTTTAATGGTAAAACAATTGTGTATTTCGATTGTTTTACAGTATGACTAATACTTTGCAAAAAGCAAGGAGGCGCGTGGAAGATCAGTTCAACAAATTTGGTTTTGGACGAGGAAAGAAAAAAGATGGGAGTGTTGAAGAGACCCAAGGAAGCTGTAAGAAAATACATTTATTAGTTATTATGTTCTTAATGTTCTACTTATGTTAAAATACAATATTTTTTTAAAGGAAAGTAAATTAATAATAATTTTATTTCATAAAGTACGAGGTGTGTTCAGAAATTAACGAGAATTTTTAAATTACGCGAGCTTGGAGAGTCCGATTGTCAAACATTTTTTTTTATGTTGGTATACATGCCCTTGAAGTATGATAAACTTTCAGCTGTTTTCATTGTTGACTTTGTCTGTGACAGCCACTAAGACGTGTTTTTATGAGCTCGGCGATTTTCGTTTTTTAAAAGAAATGGATCAAAGAATTTGTATCAAATTTTGCGTAAAAAATGGAATAAAGTGTAACAAAGTGTGTGAAATGTTAACAAAGGCCTATGGTGTGTCTGATATGAGTAAAGCAAGAGTTTATGAGTGGTATAAGCGTTTTCAAGAAGGCCGTGAAGACGTTGAAGATGACGAACGCCCTGGACACCCCAGCACATCAACAACCGATGAAAACATGGGAAAAGTGAAAGAAATGGTTATGAACAATCGCCGAATCACAATTAGAGAGATCGCTGATGATTATGGCATATCGATTGGATCCTGTCATGACATTGTTTCCAATGTTTTGTGTATGAAACGCGTGGCAGCAAAATTTGTTCCAAAATTGTTGAATTTTGAACAAAAATAGCGGCGAGTGGAAGTTGCTCAGGAGTAACTAAATGAAGTCAACGACGATGCAGAATTACTGAAACGTATTATAACAGGTGACGAAACATGGGTTTACGGATATGACGTCGAAACTAAGGCTCAATCATCCCAGTGGAGGCATTCTGGCTCGCCAAGACTGAAAAAGGCTCGACAAGTGCGGTCGAACGTGAAGGTTATGCTCACTGTGTTCTTCGATATTAATGGCATAGTGCATCATGAATTCCTGCCACTAGGTGAAACGGTCAATAAGGAGTACTACCTACAAGTTCAACGCCGTTTGCGTGAAGCAATCCGAAAAAAACGCCCGGATCTGTGAAAAAACAATTCATGGCTTTTGCACCACGATAATGCACCAGCTCACACTTAATCGCTTGTTAGTGAATTTTTTACCAAAAACAGTACTATAACGATGCCCCAGCCTCAATATTCGCCAGACATGGCTCCGTGTGACTTTTTCCTATTTCCAAAAATAAAGAGAACCTTAAAGGGCCGTCGTTTTACAGCCGTAGATGATATTAAAAGCGCATCGCTGAAAGAACTAAAGGCTATCTCAAAGATCGAATTTGAGAAGTGTTTTGAGGATTGGAAGAAGCGCTGGCACAAGTGTATAATCTCCAATGGGGACTATTTTGAAGGCGACAACATCAATGTAGAAGAATAAATAAATATTTTGTTCAAAAAATGAAAATTCTCGTTACTTTCTGAACACACCTTGTATACATGTGGTGATATGTTGTTTAAGGAACATTAATTTATATTTTCATATTTAGACTTCAGTCGGCGCAATTCTGTAGAAGTGGGAGACCATGCTCGAGACTCGGAGTTTGTTGTACTGAAAGAACGCAAGTTAGTACCGATCCTTCCTGTCTTCAACGGGATGCTTCGATTTTCTTTTCTGTTGGAAACTTGTCATCCGGGCTCAATTCCTGATCCTCACCTTTTGGCTGCATCCTTGGATTTGGTAAGAACAAGAGCACACTCCTTATGCAGAAAACAACATATGAAACAGTTGACACTAGAGTCAAGTCAAAGAGATTAACTTAATTTTCTCTCTTTAATTTAACTTTTTTTAACTTTTTTTCTTTTTTTAATTTAACTTTTTAATTAAAGTTTTTTAACTTTAATTTTTGAGAGAGAACTTTAATTTTCTATTAGAAATGATAAAATAAAAATAAATACATATTATGTACTTATATAAAATAACATTATACTGTTATTGAAAATATTCCTTGTCTATGTCCTTTCATGTTTTCATTCCTACATATTTAATAAACTAGAAAAAGTTCCAGCACTAAACCTAGAAAAAAAAATTGAGAATACAGTGTACAGTTGAAAATTTTCTTAAAAAAAGTTAAAAAACTTTTAGATGTTTTAAAAAAAGCATTTTTTGATAGATAGATATTCTTATAGTGGCTTCTGGGATTTAAGTAATAAACATGCTTTTAATTTTGCTAAAAACATGGAACATATTTCTAAAAAATCAAAATATTTAACAACAAACTTTTTTTGTTGTGTTGTTATTTTTAAAGACATTTTAATACAAAGAAACAAGATTTGGTAATATTTATAATTATAATAATTTATTTTAACATTGTTTTCGATTTAGTATATTTTAAAAGTTTTACGGGGGGGGGGGTTAAAGATTCTTAGTAATTTTTAGGCTACTAATGTGCATTTTCATAATTATAATATTTTTAAAGGTTTTTAAATAAATTCCTAATATTTTAATTTTTTTGCAGCCACATGCACCAGTGATTGCAAGGGCAGCTTTTATAATGGAGTGTGCATTTTTTGTTCACTGCTGTAACAAAGGCCAGTGGCCTGCATGGATGAAACTCAATTTTCCAATGTTTAGGCCTTCAGGCCCTTTGCCTAATCGAGGGGCACCTTCAGGACAGAAACGAACTCATATGTTACAAAGGGCTGCAGGCAAAATGTTCTACCAGTGGGCTGAGGTATATTTAGTGTTTCTTGTCTAGTTTTAATCTTTTATACTGTATAACTTAATGGTTGTATAAACTTAGGCATAAGGCAGGTTTTGGGAAGTCTGGATTTTTTTTACGAGAAGTAAAACAAACATTTCAAGTTACAATAATTGAACAGTATATTCAACTAACAGTTATTAAGAACTAATATAACTCTTATATAACATGAGGGTTGCAGTATAACAGTTTAACTTCAAACACTTTTCTTCTTTTCGTTTCACCCTCTTTGGGGTACGCTGAATCAATCATTTCTTGCGCGCTGTACTTTTCTTTGTTCCCAGTAGCTCTTCATTCTTTCCGATCTTCTCTTCCTCTCCTCTTCCGAAATGACAGGTTTAGGTCTTATTTTGGTTTTATCTTGGAATCTTATTCTTTCGTTCTTGGTACTTATCTTAGCAGTTTGGTCAAGCAGTGAATTTTCTGTAATTTTTAAGTCTATTAGGTCTTTTTCAATTTCTTTAAACCAGTTCGGTTTTGTTTTACGATTATGGAAAAAATCAAACACCTGTTTCGTCAATCTATTGGAGTTCATTCTAAGAAGATGGCCGTAAAAATTTATTCTCCTTTTTCTCATAGTATCGGACAGTTTTTCAATTTTCTTATAGAGAGCTTCATTTCTTATATATACAACCTTATTATCGTGAAATTTTGTTCCTATAATTTTTCTTAAGATTTTCCTTTCCGTTATTTCAAGCTTTTCTATCTGGCCTATGCGATTCATGGTTAATGTTTCTGCTGCGTATAGTGCTTCCGGCTTGATCACTGTTTTATAATGTTTAATTTTGGACCCCCATGAAAGGGATTTCTTATTGTATGTTTCTTTCGTCAATTGGAAGGCCAATTCAAGTTTGTTTCTCCTGGATTCCATTGCCTTGCCCTCATCTGCATTCCAACTAATCCATTCACCAAGATATTTGAACTCTTTTACAATTTCTATTTTCTGTTCTTGGATTTTAAGGTATTTATTTGGGTATTTGTTGTTTGTCATGATTTTGGTCTTTTCAAACGATATGTTTAGACCTATTTTAGCTGCTTGTTTCTTCAATTCAAGAATCTGCTCCCTTGCTTCTCAACACTTTTGTTATAGAAATAAAACATTAAGATTATAATTTAGGGGGTGATTAAAAAATTGATGCATTTTTATTTTATGCCTCTTTAGAGAACTATTGTGTTAATTAAATTAAAATAAGGAACGCTTTTTAAATCAACTATTTAGTGAATTACACTGTCACACCACACCAGTGTTACAAGCCAATGTTGAAGTTTTGAGTTTATGTTTAAATTTGCGGAAATCAAAAGTAAAATGTATTTCTTTTTATATTCTTCTTCTTTTCTGCTAGGATTATTACCACTATGTTCAGTATAATGATCTGCCTTCCTTAGCTTCGTCAATTCTACTTTCGTTGACGCGTTTCGGAGAACCTCCATCTTCAAAAACTCTATCTACACTCCATCTCCATCTTTAATGAGTATAGATAGAGTTTTTGAAGATGGAGGTTCTCCGAAACACGTCAACGAAAGTAGAATTGACGAAGGTAGGGAAGGCAGATCATTGTACTGAACATAGTAAAATGTATTTTTTTAAAACAATATTTTTTTAAAATGCTGTAGATACCTAATCTCTTGGTATTACAATTTCAGATTCTATTACAGAAAACATTTTGTTATTATATGCGTCTTTTATAAGAATATTACTTTAAATCCTGTTTGGTAGATGCAACATATTGTAGAATGTAATTTTTTTTAGTGTTTACTTATATTGTAATTAAATTTATAAAAATTAATATGTAAATTGTTCAACTAATTAAATCAAATTTTAAACATATTTTCATAACACACTGTCTTTAATATTGGTACCTCTAATATCTACAATTATAAAAGAAAATAATATTATTTCTTTTGGTCAGATTGAAGAAAATTGTGTTTCTCACGTCATTTTTATTATTATTGTAAATAATATTAGCAAAGTTAATTTCCAAAGAATGCATTTGTTTTTTTAAATCTAAATATTTAGGCCTACTGTAACAGATTATAAGAAAATACTATTATTAAAAACCGTAACCAAGGCAACAGTATCCTAGGTAACCAGAAATAATAAGTTTGGAGACATGATCAGTGTAGTGAGGGAAGTGGAGTTACCTTCAAAACCAAACATAGACAGAGTTGAAGCTACATGAAGTGGAGTCCAGCAACGCTCCTTGACTCCTCTCAGCTTCGTTACATTTTCAGTGGCCAAACTTACATTAAAAATAATATTATTGTAACATAGCCACCGGACCACATATTCAAATGATTAGGATTATGACCTATTCTTCCCATCAGTGGTCTATCAACTCACCTCGTAAAGGCTACTGCGGTTTCGAAACTCTATAGTTTCATCTTCAGTCCGTTATACAAAATGTTAAATCTCTCTGTCGAGGTCGTCACAAAGTCAAACAAAACATTAAAACATACATCACAAACACTGAGCACAATTACACGTTTAAAATATTCATCATGAAATTCGGCTTGGTCAAGCTACACACGCGACTCGTACGTCATTACATTCCGGACTGCAGTGTTTGTGATGTATGTTTTGTTTGGCTTTGTGATGACCTCAACAGAGGGATTTAACATTTTGTATAACGGCCTGAAGATGAAACTATAGTTTCGAAACCGCAGTAGCCTTTATGAGGTGAGTTGATAGACCATTGATGGGAAGAATTGGTCATAATCCTAATCATAAAAATAATAGTTAGGTTTTGATTGCATACTACATTCTTCTCCCCATTTGGTGACCACCTGGCCTTATCCTTATGTAGATATGGTAATGTTTATTGTGATATTGTTTTACAGGCTTTAGGCGCTCGCTTGGAAGAAATGATGCAAGAGGACAAACAACATATACCAAATATTATAACTATGCTTTCTGATGAGAATAAACAGAAACAGTTGTTAGTAGAAGATGAAGAAGAAGACTTCCTTGATGAATGTTAGTAGATTCATATTTGTTACTAATTTTGCTAGAAATAGCATTGGGTTATTCGATCAGTTTTTCTGCTGGTTGAATAATTTTTTTTTTTTTTTTTGTATGATTTAGATGGTATGATTTATAGCATACGAAAATTCCAAGCCCTGGCCGGGAATCGAACCCGGGTCCTCTGGGTGAAAGCCTAGTACGCTATCAACTAGGCCACCGAGATTGAATAAAATACTACTTTTTAGTAAAATACTTTTGTTATCAACGAATCCAGTGTGTGCTATTACATATAGTGTAGTGTGGAGTTCTTACCTTATTTTACCTCACTATATTCCACGAAGTGTGAGGTACATTATATAGATTTTAATTTTAACAAGTAAAAATGATAAATATTTTGGTTACAGCAAACGTAAACGCGTACGGTTCTTCATGTCCGATAGCCTTGCGCTTAATGGCTTGCATGTTGCTCTTTGAAATCACCGCCTTCTTAAGAGAAACCTATCAGAGTCTTCCAAAATCTTGCCGAAATTCTGCCAGAGATCGACCTCCGCCTTGGGAACGTATTTACAGCCGAGAGGCAAATCGACGATGGAGTATGGCATTATCATCAATGGGTCATTCACAGACTTCTGCCCAAAGTTTACAGTCTATTGCTGGTGACAGAGATGCAGGTGAGTTAACATTTTTGTCTCTACAACATTTTTAACATTTATTTACTAAAAACGACAACCATTAATGCTATATTTTTCTTGATAAATACATGTAACTTTTATATTTTTTTGGCATATCTACCAATTCATTTTACAGTCTGATTACTGCAGTTTTTGGCTTCTTGTACCCTTATCAGATGTGTGTATAAATTTAAAACAAATCCAAAAAGTATGCTTTAACACATATTATGAGGTTTTTGAGTTTTTAATAACAAGTATTAATTAGTTTTGTTAATATTTTTACTACATTGAAATTTACTATCTTGATTGTACTAAATTGTATCTTGTTTGTACAGATAAATTATAGCCCAGAAAAACAAAATATGAGTTTCTTTAAATTAATTCATCTTTTATATCTGAACTATGTTGAAATTAAAAAGCATAATTAAAATAATTCAAATAATAGCACATAGCTAATGTGATGGAAAAAGAATTTTAAAAACTGACAAAATTTAATAACATCTGTGACTTTAAAAATAACATTTTTTTGAAAATTTTGTTGTACTCAATCAGCTAAAGACTTATTTTCATAAAAAATACTTAATTTAAAAACAATAAAATTTAAGCGTAAATTTTTGAATCTAGTTTTTGAATTATACTCATTTATTATGTTAATAAAAAAAAGATTTCTGATTCTGATCCTTAATATTATCATTTCACATTGAAAATTTTTGTTGTATATACTCAAGATTCTTACCAACATTCCTGCATTTTTGGAATTCCCATTTTAAATCAAGAAAGGAAAGCTACGTAAATCAGTTTAAAGTATAAAACATATTCTTTTTATATTCTTCTTCTATTCTGCTAGGATTATTGTCACTATGTTCAGTAAAAGTATAGATATAGTTTTTGAAGATGGAGGTTCTCCGAAACGCGTCAACGAAAGTAGAATTGAGGAGGCTAGGGAAGGCAGATCATTATACTGAACATAGTATAAAACATATATTTTTATACAGTTTTATAAAAAAGTATGCTATCCAAACTTTAGACATTAGATAGTTTAATTTGGTAAGTAAACAAATTAACTTGTCAAAGTACCCTACAATTCTGACTTTATGAGTGGATCAAGTATTCTGTGCAAGTATTCTATGGATGTTCTATTCTAAGTATTCAAATATTCTATGGATCATATACAAAATATTCATAAACACCTGAGTCTTTTTTCATTTTAATAGTTTTTGTCATATTATTTAATTTTTAACATTTATATTGTGATTAGTGTAAATTGATATATAAAAATGGTATAAGTTGAAACATTTTTATTATAAAATGTTTATTTATAGGCTGTATAAAAAGTCACGATTGAACTGAAACTTTTTCAATTAAACGTTTTATTATAATTCAAATATTCCAATAGTCTAAAAAGGTATTTAGGGTAAAACTTCTCTTCACCGCCATTTCAATTGGGAATGGCATTGTTTTTGACATAGACCTGATGGGTTGCCTGAGTTTACGCTCCCTGCAGGTGCCTCAGAGTTCAAACTTTCTCCAGTTACCGGGAGAACGTCTAAGGACAAGAAGTGTACTTTTACCGACATTGTCACCACGGTCATCCACAGCTGGTAACACAACACCTGATATATTACAAATTACACAATGCATTGGTTTTAGTTTAGTGTGTGTACGCAGAGGTTCTGGTGTTTAAGTTTTAACAACAGCTCAGTGGTGCCAATTCTGAAAAGTAATTACTTCACCCATATTATTTTTGTTTACATTCTAAGTCAATGTATAAATATAAAAAATATTTTTGTTTTAGTCAACACTGAACTTGTTTATCGTTTAATAGATAGATGAATTAAAATTACTGTAATTTATTTATAATTTTTTTCTGATCCATTGCAAAAATAAGGTATTTTTATTATAGCACTATACAAATTAAAACTGTTTGATTTGGGCTAAGAAAAGATTGATACAACTGTCACAAGATCAAGTGATTTTGGGATTTTGGAGTGCGTCATAGGATGTGCAACCAACTAACGCTTTCATTTCTTAGATATATTGATAGATGAACTAAGTTCAGTTTTAATTGTAATAAAAAAAAAAAAACTATATAAATAAATAAGATCAACAGAGATCAACTAATAAAAAATTAAGTTTGTTTTAACTTTTCTCTGTTTTAATGATTAGTAATCACTGATGATTGATTTGTGACACTGAAACATGTTGAATCTTGTTTAAAAAGTCATATGTGATGGACCAAATAGTGTAATAAAAGGTTATAATTATAATAATAATGACTAAATATAAAAAATATAATGAAAAATAATAACAATGTCAATTGTTGAATAATCACAATAATTTTATTGAGAAATTGGTAGAATTTAAAACTTGGTGTAATTGATAAGAATATTAATAATAAAAAGATTCAAAAATTATTATATATATATATATATATATATATATATATATATATATATTAATATATATTATATAATAATTATTATATATAATAATACCAAGTACCCCACATCAGGAATGAAACTCTTTACCAAAAAACTGAAACACTATCAGACACAATAAGGAAAAGGAGAATTGATTTTTATGGGCACATCCTCCGAATGGACAAAAATAGACTAACAAAAAAAATTTTGACTACTTTTGCAATAAAATAGCCAAACCACTTTGGTTTAGAGGAACAGAGAAAGGCATAACAGAACTACAAATCACTGACACTATGCTCATGGACAGAACAGCCAAAATGATAACCAAGGACAAGAAACAACGGTTCCGAGGCAAAGTCAATTCCAAGCCAACGATCCAAATCTCTGACGAAGAAAGAAAAGCAAGATCACAACGAACGAAGCAATACTGGGCTACGAGGAAGGCACAGAACTTTAAAAAGTGATTGATTTAGTGTACCCCAAAGTTGGGTGAAACAAATAAAGAGAATAATAATTATTAATAAAGTGGTTTTTATCCTTGTATGCATACTCGATCAGACCTGATT
This sequence comes from Callitettix versicolor, assembly GCA_022606455.1. Classification (NCBI taxonomy): domain Eukaryota; kingdom Metazoa; phylum Arthropoda; class Insecta; order Hemiptera; family Cercopidae; genus Callitettix; species Callitettix versicolor. The sequence goes on along the minus strand of CM040189.1, from coordinate 8,939,647 downwards.
TGGTGAAGCAGTTTGGATTGATTCTTAGCATGTATATGGATTGATTCTTAGCATTTATAAAAGTCATAATTATTCCAACACAAAACAAAGAAAACATTTTTTATGCCTAAACTAAATACGTTATGAGAGATTAAATAAAAAGAGAAACTAATGGAAAGAACAGAAACAAAGCGTACGTTGAAAAACTGTGCATTAGGAATTAAACTGCCCTCTGGACTGGGACAGACAACAACTGGGAATGTGCTTAACCCTTTCAGTGCCAGGTATTTTTCTGCAAGTAGTATCTAAAAGTACCTGAAGTATTTTTACAATACTGTCCAGAATTGCCAGTAGATTTTTTTAGTTTTTTAAAACAACTATAACTTTTTAGTTTACTTACTGGCTGATTTTTACAATTCTATTTTTATTCTGTTGGGAAATGTTTGAACTAAAACATGGTGCCGCTTAGAAAACTGTATAAGAAAATTTAAAATAATAAAAAAATTAAAAGTACATACCTTAATGTTTTTTGAATATTTTTCAATTTTTCCCCACAAAAATTAAATTAAAAATTAAAAAGTAAATTAAAAATTTAATCTCACAAAAAATAATACAGTCAATAAATTTTACATCTTTGGAAAGACAATTTGATTTTGTACGAACACTGAAAGTTTCATTTAAATATACAAAAAAATGTAGATATAGTTTTTTTTTCAAATACCGTCATCACATTTCACTGAACTAATATAAAATATATTTTTTGTTATAGAATATTTTTTATAATATTTTATTCCAAATATTTATATATTTTATAAATATTATGTTTTATAAAATATACAAAAAATGAATATAAAATATTTATAGAAAAATATACTTATAGTATTTTAAACAATTATTTTCTGAACGGTTATATACAATATAACCTAACCTAGCGAGGGTTCTAGTAATAAGCTGAACATATGAAACTGTACTAACAATAAGCTGCCTCGGTGGCCTAGTTCATAGTGTACTGGGTTTTCACCCCAAGGACCCGGGTTCGATTCCCGGCCAGGGCTTGGCATTTTCATATGCTATAAATCCTTCCATCGTCTGCATTAGCCCAAGTGTGTACAATAGTCGGACGTTAAACCAAAAAAAAAAAATATTTTCTGAACGTCCGGTAAACCAGCCGTTGTTATTTCTTGCATGTTATAAAAACGTGCAGCTCACCGGACGTTGGAAATTCTTGCACAAACCTAGTCGGACATTGGCACTGAAAGGGTTAATTTTTTTTTTTATGGTGTTTAATGTCCGACTATTGCGCACACTTGGGCTAATGCAGACGATGGGATGATTTATAGCGTATGAAAATGCCAAGCCCTGGCCGGGAATTGAACCCGGGTCCTCAGGGTGAAAGCCCAGTACGCTATCAACTAGGCCACCGAGGCGGCTAAAAGGGTTAATGTTTGTGTATACTGTCCTTTATAAATAAATTTATCAAAACTAAAATTACTTTTTAGTATTTACCGAACAAACTCTGAGCTGTTGTTTTACTAAGTACTGGTTGAAATATCCAGCATAAACAATAGTGAACATAGTTACACATCAGTATTTAATTGAAAGTCACACACATGCAGTACATCCATAGAACATTATTGTAGTGCAGACTGGACACACTAATTACTGCACTTTTAGATACACACTACTATTTACACTAATATCTGCATGACACTATATGGCCTAAGCTGGTTGTACACTGTAACAAAAATAATGAGCATCAGCTGTTTGTTGTAAACGTTTTGGTTATATTATATGAAGTAAAATAAACTACATATTATTTGATATTTTGAATGGAATAAGCACATTAATAATTTACTTACAGGCAATAAGTGAAAACAGATATATTTTTTAAATTATATTATTTTAATTGATGTTTTCCTGTCTTTATTGCTGACTGGTCAAAAACTTTTCACAGATTTCAGTTCTGCCTTTATTTACAAAAAACCTGTGCATCTTCTTCTTCTTTCGATAAGGCCTGCTAGGGACCACGTGACAATTTCAATTCTTCACACTTAGCTGTTTTCTCTTCCGTTCCCTCCAATATTCCCTCATCCTTTCACTATGCAGCTTCTTTCTGTCTTCGGACCACTTCGCACCAGCTTTCTTCCGAAATCTTCCTTGGAATCCCTCCATACTCAATATCCTCTTTCTAAAAATCTCTCTGTTCAACGTTTCTTCTTCTTTAATATTATTTATTTCTAAATCTTTCCTTACCTCTTGAATCCAACTAGTTGTTGACTTTTTACCCCATAGGTACTTGAGTACCCTTCCGCTAGTCTTGAAACATTTATCCTGTACATATGTCCAAAAAATTGCAGTCTTCTCTTCCTTATCGTCTCTGTCATGTCCTCTATGTTCCTGTATATTTCATCATTAGATCTTATTTTCCATGTTTCTTTAGTTTTCACTGGGCCTAAAATTTTTCTCATGATTCTCTTTCCAGTATTTTCAGTTTATCTGAACTATAATTTAGTACCAAGCATTCACTCGCGTACAGGCATTCAGGTTTCAATACTGTAGTGTAGTGCCTTATTTTAAGATTTTTAGATAAGCACTTTTTGTTATAATAATTTTTAGTGATACCTTATGCTCTTTCCATTTTGCGTACCCTTTCTGCAACAGCAGATTTCTCCAAGCCATTGTCATGGATAATTTCTCCCAAATATTTGAATTTCTTTACTTTTTCCCCTGTACCAATATCTGTAACCTGTGCATCTTATTTAGTTTGCTGGTTTACTTGTCTCTCATTTGGAGACAACCGATGCCTAATTGAGGCCTATCAAAATTTATCCGGTGTAGTTTTCCCAAACCAATTTTACTAAAATCGGTTTTTTACTTTCATTTTCTAGATTACATCTTTATTTTTTGGATTCCTTCCACTTTTTATTTTTTACTTTCTGTGTTTACATAGTGATCAAATAATATCACCTGATTTTTGAAATCTAGTCCTTTGAGTCTAATAGTGTGTGTGTGTGTGTGTGTGTGTGTGTGTGTGTGTGTGTGTGTGTGTGTGTGTGTGTGTGCGTGTGCGTGTGCGTGTGCGTGTGCGTGTGCGTGTGCGTGTGCGTGTGCGTGTGCGTGTGCGTGTGCGTGTGCGTGTGCGTGTGCGTGTGTGTGTGTGTGTGTTTTCAGAAGTAAAAAATAATCAAACTATAGATTGTGCTCATGTTTTTGGATTATTTTAAAATTTTTGTTCCAAAATATTTTAAAGTAATAATAAATCTCGTTTTATTAAAATCTGCTCTCCCTAATTTTCATTTAGTTCATAAGACTTTAAGTACACAAAATATGAAATATGAGTGTTGCTGTTTGACTTACAAAGTTCATTTTTGGAACAGTAATATGGAAAATCTAACTTAAGAGATTTTACTTAAATAAGTATTGTGAATTTGAAAATGTGGTTTGGCCGTGAGCTTAAAAAATGCTAAATAAACTCTAATGCCAGGTGTTCCACCAAATGCAGAGTAGAGTGGAGAGGACTGCACATTCAAATCCTAATATATTGTTTTTAATATAAATGTGATCACTGAAAGCGAAACAGAGCTGAGCAGATTGTTGGGCTTTGTTCTGTATAGCTTCAACTCTGTCTAGGTTTGCTTTTTAAGCTGACTCTACTTCCCCCACCAGATTGACCATGCCTCTAATCTTTATATTTCTCTTACCTAGATTATATAAAAGCACTTGCGGGTCCTATAATACAGTCTAAGCTGGTCTGGGAGTGTTGGAAGAACCTTGACATTCTGTCCCGGGATAACCGGGTAACTTCACTGGGTTCCTGGGCATAGGGGAGTTGAGCGTAATGAGGAGGCAGACCGACTAGCTGGACTTGATCTGCATCTGAGTTTATCAGACCTGAGCTGGCTTTAGAGATTTCTCTATCGTTGGCCAGGTCCTCTATTAATGGGTGGATTACCTGTAAACACCAGGTAAGATGGGACAACCTTCGTGGGCATTCCCATAATAAACGTCTCTTAAGCAAAGTTCTTTCTAGAGGAATTAAAGGGGTAGCAGATGTCCTGGGCGGGACACAACTCAGGAGGATTATAGGGCTCATAACAGGGCACTGTGGTCTGAGGGTGCACATGAACAGGATAGGTGTATACCACAGAGAAACCGTGTGTAGATTGTGTAGGAAGGAGGAGGAAACTGCAGGTCACATAATTTATGATTGTGAGGCTCTTGCTAGTAGGAGGATAGGGGTTTTTCGTTTCCAAGACCCTAGGGATCTTCAGCAAAGTGAGCTAGTCAGTGGGTTGTTGGAACTTATTAGGGGCACCAATCTGCTGAACTAGGTATTTTAAGAGATAGGTTGCACAATAGGTCAGTCGATCGCAGTGCCTGGGGTTGAACTATCCCTTCCTCTAGTAAATAATCTTAATCTTACCTAGATTACCATTGCCTAGGCTACAATTTTTAAGTTTTCTAGAATCCGTTACAGTAAGCCTACATATATGTAATTTGGGCTTTATACAAGGGACCTCAGTAGTAAATACCAAAACAATAAGTCAGTGCGTTTGGTCAAAATTGCGTAAAAAACAAAAAAAAAAAACACAAACCAAATGCCGACCTGTCGGTTGAGAGGAGGCTTCGCTTCGCAAGGTCAAGAAAGGGATAATGCCGACCTGTCGGTTGAGAGGAGACTTCGCTTCGCAAGGTCAAGAAAGGGATAATGCCGACCTGTCGGTTGAGAGGAGACTTAAGCCGCAAGGTCAAGAAAGGGATAATGCCGACCTGTCGGTTGAGAGGAGACTTCGCTTCGCAAGGTCAAGAAAGGGATAATGCCGACCTGTCGGTTGAGAGAAGACTTCGCTTTGCAAGGTCAAGAAAGGGATAATGCCGACCTGTCGGTTGAGAGGAGACTTCGCTTCGCAAGGTCAAGAAAGGGATAATGCCGACCTGTCGGTTGAGAGGAGACTTCGCTTCGCAAGGTCAAGAAAGGGATAATGCCGACCTGTCGGTTGAGAGGAGACTTAAGGTCAAGAAAGGGATAATGCCGACCTGTCGGTTGAGAGGAGACTTCGCTTCGCAAGGTCAAGAAAGGGATAATGCCGACCTGTCGGTTGAGAGGAGACTTCGCTTCGCAAGGTCAAGAAAGGGATAATTTAGGTTTGAGAGATACAAACAAGTTCTTATAAGTACAAACTTGTTCTTAAAACCTATTGCACTCCAGTTCTGGTTGCCATTTATCTTCATTCCGGACCTCTTGGCTCAGCTCAGCACAGCTCTGCTTCACATTTGGTGGTTGCCCAGACTAATTGCCATTATGTTGACACTATTACTTTGATGTATATGAAGTAAATTATTTATGTTGATTAGGAGGAATTAAGTTCCTTCAGACATGCCTCACTGTTAAATGGTTTTGAAATCTGAATGTTTTTAGAAAACTCATCATAATATAATAAGTTTTTTTTTGTGAAATATTGTATAATATTTATCCAGTATCTATTCCATCTCTTACTCTACAATAGAGTTCCTTCCGGTCTGCAATGACATTATTCTATAAACAGGATAAAACCTTTTATATCCTCCATGTTTGCCTACTTCTCTACATCACTACTGTAAAGCCCAGTATATTTCCATTGAAATATAAATTAATAAAAAAATATGAAGTAATTATTAATTATATTAAATAACGTTAATTTCTCTAACTAAAAATATGAAGTCCTGATAATTAGTATTATATGTTTTTGTAATGTATGTTCAATGTTTAGTTTTGAAAGTAAACAGATTTTCTTTACAAAGAGATAACAATTTCAAACTGGTCTTGTTCAGGTCTTCAGTCAGAAAGGAAGATTAGTTTTGTTCTACACGAGCCCGACAATGAGTCAGAAGGTAGTAGCAACACTACAGTAACTTTGCAGGTATTAAATTATGCATTCTTTAAAATTTGTAAACTGCAATGAAAATATCCATAATTGCTTCCGTTATGCTATTTAGTATGTAAGCATTATTGCTTAGTTTTACTTCTAGAAATTAATATGTTTTATTATTTTTAGTTTTCATAAAATAAATAATTTTTGTCCAGGGTGAAGAAGGACAGCCTGCTGATGATAAGAAAGCGCGTAGAACAACTCCTCAAGGACGGCCGTTTCTTTTAAGAAGAGGCACGGGTACGAACACTACGACAACAACGGGTTCGTTTAAACGGAGAAGCCTTAAACTGAGGCGGGGAACAAAAGAAGGGGCTAAAGAAATAATGGTTGAATGCGATTGTAAGTATTATTTAAAAAATAATGAAATACTTACTTTAAAGAAAATACAGTGTTTGGTTGATATTGTAAAATTAAACATTTTTGTTTTTTTTTTGTGTTTGACGTCCGACTATTGTGCACACTTGGGCTAATGCAGACGATGGGATGATTTATAGCGTATGTAAATGCCAAGCCCTGGCCGGGAATCAAACCCGGGTCCTCAGGGTGAAAGCCCAGTACGCTATCAACTAGGCCACCGAGGCGGCCATTAAAATTAAAAAAAAACTACCGTATGTTTAGTTTTATCTTTTTGTAAAAGAAAATTATGTTTCTTGCTATTTTATTGATTAAAATAATTGATTTTACATATTTACTTGTTGTATTCTTTGAAAGGGGTTGAAGGTGTAGAATTATCTTTAAATAATATTGTTAGTCCTCAAGATTGTGAGAATATTAAGAACATATAAACCTAAAAATGGATTTTTAAACTGCTTTATTAAGCTACCTAACATAGTTTCTTTAATATACTTAAAATAAAAGATATTTATTGCAGTTTTGTACTCTTTAAAAAAAATATTTTTGTCACATCTACTTGCAGCTATGAATACAGTTTTCTAACTTATAGATTATAAACTCTAACTACTGTAATTGAAATATTTTGTCATTAACTGAAATCCATAAGTATAGGAGGAATTAAACAAAATATATCTTATTCCATAATAGTTGAACCACTTCCAGGATTAAATTCATGGAGAACTCTCAGAACCGTTTGAAATTAGAACAGGAGTAAAGCAGGGAGATGGTTTGTCGCCTTTATTGTTCAACTGTACATTGGAGAAGATTGTCAGAGAATGGAGGAAGGCAGTTAACACCAGAGGTCTAAGTCTCGGAACAAAGAACCAAAAACATATACAACAAAAAGTCCCTATCCTGGAACACTAAACTAAGGTACTACCAAACGGTAGTTAGGCCAGCAGTCATCTACGCGGTGGAAACACTTAAACTGCATACAGCTCAGGACGTAGAGAAAATAGGAAAGATGGAGAGAAGGATTTTATGGTTTCAAAGAGTAACACAGGGTTAGAATGTAAACAGAGGTCAAATGGAGAGCTTTATTCCAAAATGGAAAAAAATAACAGACGTATTCAGGAAAAGAAGACTTCAGTTCTACGGACACATATACAGAATGGAGAACACCCGGCTAACTAAACAGATCTTCACAATATTAAACAAGCACAGGAACAAGATAACCTGGTTTACAGAGATAGACAAGGATCTGGCAAATAACGCAATAGACTCAGAAATTATAGGAGACAGAGCAATATTCAGAAGTACAATACGGCAACTTGAGTTGCGGGAGAATAAAAGACCCACGTGCAGGAGAGGAATAGAGTGGACGCAAGAGGACAGAGAAAACCACTCAAGAAAAATGAAGGAAGTATGGGCTAAGAAGTTGATGAAGCGTGCCCTCTAAATGGGCTATTTGAGAAAAAAAAATATTAGTTGAAACATAATATGAAATTGTTTATAATAGGCTATAAAATATATATTTATAAAATAACAGTTTTTGAAACCGTTAAATAAAAACCTTTAACTTTTAACCTTTAAATTAAACATAACTAAAATGTAACAAGAAACATGACACTTCTATAAGTTCGGTTGTAGGCATTGACTTAGCCACCCTTTCCTACATTGTTCTTCTTGCTCCTCTACAGTTTAATACCATTTTGCCTATTTTCTATCTAACTTTACCTTGGGGGTGGATAGTCTAGAGTAATTTATAAATTGCAGTTTAAAACTTGTAATGAAATATGTAAGGTTTTTGCAGTTGTTTTGTCACCTGTTAAACTTTGCAAATGAACTGAAATTGTAATAACACTGAATATAAATAAATTATTAGTCATAAAAGAAAACTTAGCATGGAACTAATGAGTTGGGGCACTATAATAATGTTTTATAGTTCAAAGTACATGGTGTAGTCCTAAAAACTCTAAGTTTTAACTAAAGAAATAAAACATATATTACAACTAAGCTACTGAATACAATCTTATTTCAGTTAAACGAGCTGACTCTATACAGTCGAAACGGAAGGTCAGTTCTTTGTCAGACCGCAGCGATACATCAGAACAAGGTGGAGGTGGCGAAGTGAGCGGAGAAGAGTCTCCAGGCATTCTCAGTGATGATCAACCCCCAGAAAGTCCAAGTGACAGCAACGACACAGACGATACTACAACACATTTACCTTGGCTCAAGGTAAAAGTAATAATAATTAAAATGAAATGGAAATTGTTTCAAAGAAAAGCTGACACCTCAATAAAGCTTAATTAAACTCAAAATATCTTCTCTTCTTCTTCTTCCATTGGCTCCTTTTGGTTCACACCATTTTGGATCTTGCCTCCCAATACAATCCAGGAAAGTCCCTTCGTCCCTGCTTCCATCTATCCAGGCCCTCGCAGATCAGTAAGTGATCCTTGTCCATAACATACACATCTTTTGAACAAATCTTGTACTTTTCAGAGGTTATTAGTCTCATCCTATGGAGATGCTTGGCAAGACAATCGTGACCAGTTTCC
>CM040189.1:8870865-8925865 GCA_022606455.1 Callitettix versicolor | reverse complement strand
GCAATGTAGTGCGAGAAGTGGTCACAATATATTCTAGCTCATGTTTCTCCTTCCATTCTAGAACCATCAGTATATACACGGATCCAAGAATATGACGGATATCGCACTTCCAAGGTTTCCAAAGCGATTTGAGATATTTTCACTGGAGCATCAGAGTTCTTGCTCACTGGTTCAAGCAGATCCAAGAGAATGTTAAAATCCATGAATTCCAATGGGTCCATGTGTTGAGGAGGTCGTTCCACATTTACTTTGTTTATCCTATTAGAGATGATAAGTTGTTTAAAGCTGGTCTGAGTTTTTAGCGTTTGCTTTGGAGGAGATCCTATTATCCATGGGTTATCAAAATCTTTTTGTATTAACTTTTCATACAAAATATGAGTTCTAATGTTGAAATCTTCTTCTAATGGGATGTTATTGGTATAGGCCTACAGAACGTGTGTTGGAGTTGTCCGAACTGTGCCAGTAATAAGTCGTAGGCAATTATTTTGTCTTATTTCTAGTTTGTTTTTTGCCTTTATACTGGCACTTGACACTTCCCCTCCATAAGTTAAACATGGTTTTATATAGGTTTTATTTAGGAGATCTAGAGATCCTCCCCATTTAACTCCGGTCAAGCGTTTAAGGATACTTGATTTTTTATGTAAATGAATTATGCATTTAACATGGATCACTATTTGTTCAAAAGTTTGACTGAAGAGCTATAAAAAAAACTATCAACTTTTCTAGATTTTTCAGAATAAGTTTGTTAGATTTTACCTGAATTTTACCTTTGCATTTATAACTTAAGTCGGTGTACTAAATTTTAGAATCAAAAACGTTCAGTTTGAGAGTAGTAAATAAAAAAATTAATATACTTCAACTGTTGTTTGGTACTTTTTTTTATTGATAGTTCTAAACGAATTTGGTTTGAAAAAATAGCAAAATATATTTTGTTTGGGAGCTTAAGTGTAATTTAAAACTTAAATTAATTTAATTGAATACGAGAAAGTTTGAGTAATATTTTTTTATTATTTATTACTGTAACTTTAGGTTCGTGATGGATTCCATTCAATGTTAGCTGTTCTTGTAAAAGGAGCCGTAGTAATGACTGAAGACCAGTTTGTCGATACGCTCTCTGTTACGTGGGAGTTACTTTTGCAAACTAACCAAGAAGTAGCTGCGAGTGCCGCAGCTTTGTTTATCTTGGCAGCTGTCAGAGCTCCGAACCAAGCTACGGAAGTTATGCAGCATGCCTTACACCATCAGGATCCAGCCATTCGTATTAATGCTATTTTAAGGTAATTATATTCTGATACTTAATGATAGAAAGAAATGCACTTTTACACATTCCTTGCATTTCATACTGTTAGGATTTAGAAAAAAATATTAATTTTTAGTTACTAGTTTTAAATATGATAATGAGGTCACAGCCAAAGAATGGACACTATTGAAAAAAAAAACATAGGCGAAATTACGAAACTGCTGACGTACTGCCTGTTGCAATAAGCAACAAGGTATGTAGAACATCAGTTGAAACAAAGCATAGGGAAGAAGTAGGGCGAGAACAGTCGATTCCGGCGGGGCCGGAAAGTCAGTTTACTCCGGGTGACTTTTCTGTTCCAACTTTTCTGTTCGGGTGACTTTCTGTTTCTGTTTTCTGTTTCTGTGACTTTTCTGTTCGGGTGCCGAGAAATGGCAAATTGGCGCTAAAAGTAAGTAGACAAAAATTGGCTTAACAAATTAGGGTAGCATCGGTGGTTCAGTGGTAGAATGCTCACCTGCCACGCAGACGGCCCGAGTTCGTTTCCCGGCCGATGCCCCATTTGTTAAGGGGTCTCTTTTTTATTGCTCGGGTCCTTCAAACAATTAAATAAAGGTGGTTCATCAAAAAAATACCTTTAATACATTGAGATGTATTACCTTACATTTACCTTGTTACAGTTACAACTGTGGTTGATGGCAACCCCAAGAATGTACACTACTCTCTTATTTTTCATTAAACGTTCCCCAAAACGATTATTAGCCTACACTTCTTCCCCCTATTTTTATTTTGGTTTGAAGGGGGACATATAAATGTCCCCCTATATATATTTTGGGGAACATTTTATTTTACGTAAGACAGTAGTGTTCATTCTTGGGGTTGCAACCAACAATAGTTGTTAGGTAAGTGTAAGGTAATACATATCAAATAATTAAAGGTAATTTTTGTAATGAACCACCGATAGAAAATTGTAACAATACATTCATTTACATGATGAAATACAAACATGTTATTTTTTAATAAAGAGACATTCTTTAGGTTACACAAGCGATAAAAGAAGCTACATAAATAAAGCAGAAAAATACACTGAATAAAGGAGGCAAGGCAGCAAGATATGTTATCAGAGATCACTTTATTGTTTACAAATTTTACTGTAATAGTTTTGGTTGCTTCTTTAGGAATAGTTTCATTAAACTCCTTAAATGTTTGACCAATTTTGATTTGATGATCATATCTTAAAAAAACTTGATCCTTTCGGATAGATTTACAAAAAGCAAAACTTTTGTTATAACATATGGCAAAACAGAGTGAATCAGAAAAAGGAAATAATTGTTGTATATAAATATAATTGCATCACAAATATTTTGTTATAATTATTTGTAATAAATAAGCTGATCGTGCGTAATGTTTTCAAGCATTTCATAGAAAAAATTTAATTATGTAATATAACAGTAACCTTCAATTTTTGTTCCTAAGCTTTTTTATCACTAATGTTTTATGTTTAAATTTTGTTAATGTGCCAATATCAATACTATTGTAAGCATAACTTTATTTACTAAAGTTATTTATTAATTATGTATAAGTGCTTTATTTATTAACAAAATACACTAGTAACAGATATGTAATTTCATATAAAAACATATTCAATACGTTCACTCCACCTTCTTCATAGCGATCACAGAGACTGTAAAACATGTGACTAAGAAGGGTCTTTTGTATTCATCTAACACATGTTCTAACATTTTTTCGATATTTGGAACACTTTTTTTATGATTGTAGTTGGTGGAATATAACAGGAAATGTTTCCTCTCATTGTTACCCAAATACATCAGGTGGTGAGAGATCTGGTGGTTGGCTCCTGACGTAGTGTATCGTCAGGAGTTCCTTCATATTCTACATTCCAACCCATCTAGTGAAATTATTTTTGCAGATGGTTCAAAACTTGAAGATAAAGTCGGTTGTGCATTTTACACATTAGGGCAAACGTGTAAGTATGGATTACCCTCAATTTGTAGTGACTTTACAGCTGAACTGTTTTCTATCTTGAAGGCTTTGAACACTGTTGTATCCAATTCTGCTCATTATCTTGTGTGTTCCGATTCGAAAAGTGCACTCCAGGATATGTATTTGGTAAATCCTCTAGTTCAAGATATTTTGTGCCGTATTCGCAGCCTTGAACTACGAGGTGTTGGAGTAACATTTTGCTGGATACCAGGACACTGCGGGATAATTGGAAACACTAGAGCGGATATTGCAGCAAAGGAAGCAACTATGCTGCCGCCAAGCACGCACCGTGTATTTTGTTCAGACTATCTTTCCAAAGTAAAACAATTACTTCGAATGCGTTGGGAAGATGAATGGACAGCCTTGGACAATAACAAATTGAGGGTAATTAAACATACTGTTCGCCCATGGGGTCGTCTCTAAGAACAAGTCGAAGGGAGGAGGTTGTCGTTACACGCCTCCGCATTGGTCACTCGTTGTTGACACATGGTTTTTTAATGGGACGCGGGGAGCCACCTATATGCCAACTTTGTGGAGAAACCATCACAGTCAAACACTTGATGTTAGACTGCGATTGCTTGAGAACCATGCGTTTAATATATGGATTAGGAAACTGTATGCAGGCGATCTTGGGAGACGATTCGGCGATCATTGATCGCGTTTTGGCCTTCCTGAGACGCTTGCATATATATCAATATATTTAATTTTTCCTTAGTATTTATATATTCTTTATAGTTTATATTCTTGTTAACTAGTTTTAGGAAATTTTATTGTTTCAAAATATTTATTATCTTCCTGTTTAATTAGGACCCCTTTACAGTCCACCTTTATATTGTTTTGTTTTTAAGTTATTTATTCTTGTTATCTAGTTTGTAAGTAATGTTACGTTTTATCGCTCTGTTGTTTCTTTTCTTTAGTAGTTGTATTTAAGCGATGATAGCCTTAATGTGCTTTTCGCCTTAAAAAAAAAAAAAAAAAAAAATCTGGTGGTTGGAGATTTTATTCCTGGGAATATGAGGTTCCCAAATGTGTCCGATGCTATATAGTTAGTGGAACCATTCTGTTTGATCCAGTCGTAATAAAATCCAGATTTCTAGTATAGTAAAGATCTTTTTCAAAACGTTAAATGATTTTTTTTCTGTTATGTTCTTGGTTTACAGTAACAAGATTTCTGTTATAGCTGTTATCAAAATGGAAGCCCAGAATGTCCTGTACTGATACTAGGTGCCATATAGTTACGTGTTCAATACACTGTAGTTTTCGATGACCGTATTTGAAGGCTAATGTTTTGTTTGTCCGTTAACAAATCTGTTTGATTATATGTGACTTTCATTGAATACATTGGAAAGGAATTCAAGGTGGTGTACACATATGTTAGTATTAAGTCATGAACAACAACACTGTTTGTTGGACTCTGATATTTAAAATTTTTAATTTCATACACAAATCCACCAATATTCGTAAACATTTTCCTTGTAGACTTACAACTGATATCCATTTTCAAAGATGTCCAGTGGACATTTCTTTTTGGAGATAGTACGTATTACTCTAAAACCTTGTCATGATTCTCATTTGTTGTTATGGGGATTGGATCAACACCGCATTCTTTCTGCTGTATTAAAACACTCCCTTACGATAGAATTTTTCAACAACAGCTAACATTGCAGCATTACTTGTCAGTTGTTTATACTAGAATAACTGTTCTGTATAAGGAAGAATGAATAGTTCTGTACAATAACAACTATTACTTAGTAAGTAACATTTCAGTGTAATCCAAACTAGAATATTAATATAAACAGTTTTTAGTGGAAATAATCAACAATAGTATCAGCTGATTGAAAAAATAACCACTGTTTGAATTCCAGTACTGTTTATTTTGGCACATTTTCGTACATAATAAACCATACGATGCTATACTGTTTATAGATTCCAAGTACTCTGGAAGCTGCGATATCAAGTTTGGGCTCGTATGGAAGAAGGTGCTCATGTCACTTTTAAAGTACCACCTCCTGGAATTGAATTCACCCTTCCTTCCCCTAAAATTGGCATTGAATCGCTGCCAGTTGTTGATCCTCCGTGGATGCCTCAAGTTAAAACAAAAGTCGAAGAAGTTACGATTAGTCAAGAAAGCCATGTAAGATTTCAAATTTAGATAAACTTTTATTTCGATATTACAGTTAAAATTACACAAAAAATATATTCACAGTCGGTTACATACAAGTAAGTAGAAAGAGATAAAATATAGGGAGTAAATATTATCGTATTTAATCTTCATTACGTTCGTAACTAATGTAAAATTATAATAAAAACTTTTTATAAATTAGATAGCCTTTACTAATCAAAATTCAGTATATATTATTAAATTTAATAAGTTAGGCAATGTTAACTTGTAATAAATCTTGCCGCAAAAAAAAAAAATAGTTATTTTATAAAGTGTTTTTATTAAAACCTTTACAATAATGTTGTTCTTCATTTGTTTTTTCTGTAGGTCAACATTATTTTAAAAAAATGTTGTATGAAGCAGTAATTATGACTTTATAACAAATAATGTATTTGAATTGGATAGTGTGTTAAAAAAATTAATAATATATTAAATAATTTATGAGTAATAATGGTTGAGAAAAATGTTTGCGTTTGTCTTTAAGATATGCTATGAAAATACAAAATGTTTTGATGATTATTTTTTTGAAATTTTTATCACTGAATAGTAGAATATATATATATATATATATATATATATATATATATATATATATATATACAATAAGAGATGTATGTTGACGCACACAAAAATCAGACACTACAACACAGTCATAATACCGGAGGTATTATATACAAGCGAGACGCTAACACTCCACACAAAAGCTACCATGGAGGGTATTTTGAAGGAAGAACGCAAAATCTTGAGGAAGATCCTTGGCCCGAGATTAACAGAAGATGGATACAGGTTGCACTCCCGGAGGACCACAGAGAAGATATCGAACCTGACAGCAGATATCAGAAGAAGGAGGCTTCGGTTCTATGGACACATCAGTAGACTCCCATCAACGAGACTTGCCAACAGAATCCTTAAGTATATACAAGGAGTCAAATCAACAACGTCGTGGATCGCACAAGTCAGAATAGACCTACAAGACGCAGAAATAGACTCAACAGACTTTGAAGACAGGCACGCATACAGGAGAAAGATGCTCAGTTGGAAGGTCCCAGAGAATGAAATCCCAAAAAGAGCAGGGGTAAAATGGACGGAGGAGCGGAAGAGGATCCATGGGGACAGGATGAGGGATGTGTGGAGGATTAGAAGGAACAAGACATGAGTCGGAGTGCTTTGCGTGATCCAACAGGGTCTATGCGCAAATAATATATATATATATATATATATATATATATATATATATATATATATATATACAAATAGAAAAATTAGCAATTGGGAAAATTTAATAGGTTCAGTATTTACTTTGCAGATGTTGTAAAATTTCAGTACTCACTTTTAACATCGTTCAGAATGATAGGATATGTCACTCATAGTGCTCTTTCAAGCATACAGAGTTTTAAAACAACTTGTATGCAAAATGTTACAGTATTAGAGTTATAACTGTGCCTTCAAATTGAAACAATACAGCTTTTAACTACTTACAGCTACTAATTACACCGATATTATAATTTTTGTGTTAGATTTTAATTTAAAAAAATATATTATTCTGAAATTTACAATATTTGCCGCTTCAGTAAAGTTTTCTTGTGCCAACAGCGATCTCTTGTAACTGCTACAAAAACAAGAAAAAAACAACAAACAGAACTAATTAAAATGGCATTACAAGCAAGAGAAGATAAAAAGCGATCAGAGAGGGAGAATTTTTTGGTCACTACAATTCCAATAACTGTTCAAGCTGCGTATGAACCTAGTCTGCATCATGCAGTTGGGGATGACCATGATGAAGGTAAAAAAAATAATATATTTTGAAGTTGGTATTTTTTCAGGCAAAGTAACATTAACAATCACATAATGGAGTCAGTGTAACAGTAATATTACAACATAATAAAGTTTATGAATTATAATAATACACTAAACAAATAATAAAAATATTTGCATTTGCTTGCTTATTCACTTAGTTCATGCTACATGACTCTAGCCTTATGCTGATAACACGATGCATCTTGTACATTCTAGCAGAAGCACAAAGCAGAGTTGGTTTTTGCAGAATACCACAGAAGTCATTGTGTGCCTTCATACAGAATACATGATTATGTATTTGTAGGCCACTAAGTATGTTCTTTAGGCTTGTTCTTAAATTATTATTTCCTTCTCTGTAGTTAAACAGGGTGTGTTGTAGAGACAGTTCTGTAACTCTTTAAAAAATTCTTGTTTGTGCTACAAAAGTCTTTTACTTTTAAACTGCGTAATTTTCTCTGCACCTGCTTTTCAATTACAATATAAAATCCTAGTTTATAACCATTAACATTTAAAATCATTGTTAGAATTTGTTGAAATAAGTTAACCCAACAACTTATTACTGATTCTGGGTATCAACCATTAGACTATTTTGTGTTACAATTATCAAATTCCGTTTTCAAGAATTTGTGTTGCGTCTAGAATCACTGTCCAGCCACTTTTTCTGTAATACACTTTGTCTTTCTCTTATATAACACCACTGCAGGCACAAGTATTATCCAAAATTTTATAAATTACTGTACTAACAAAGTTAAACAATGTTCAGTTACAGCGGGAGACGAGGAGCAAGCTGAAACTCAGCAACGCAATACTAGTCACTTAATACATTCAGCACATTCCCTATTTCCTTCTTGTCTTTGCTCCGCAGTCATACAGATTATAAATTTGCTTGACGATGCAGCTGTATCTCCTGACGGAAATGCCGTGTATGAAGTTGCATACCAGGTTGGTGCATTATTTAATTACTACAGTATTTTACGGACTATAAAACACACTATTTCCTACAAAAAATTGCCTCCAAAATTCAGGAGGCATTGAAATTTAATATAAAAAATATTAATACCTTGATTACCTTATTAGTCGAAATTAATATAAAAATGTCCAGTGTTTGATTTAAAATTCCCGCCAGACTTAAAAATGGCGAGACTTAAAAATGGTATATTGATGGCACGGGAAACCTATCTCTATCTGGCAACATTGGATTCAACTGGCAGGAGCAGTGCACCGATGCAACGAACATGAATTGCGGGTATTCACAATCTTGCTAACATTAATGTTAGTGCACTGCTGCCGCCACTTGAATGCAATGTTGCCAGACAGAGATAGGTTTCCTGTGGCATCAATATATGGCCATTTTTATATTAACTGGACATTTTTATATTAACTGGACATTTTTATATTAATTTCAAGTAATAAGAAAATTCACCTTACTATAATAATTGTAATACTATTATATTTTATTTATTTTTACAGTTAAACTAAAACGTTTATAAATAAAAATATTATGATGTCTGTCTTCCTTTATATCAATAAAAAGTGCTTTTTAAAATCTGTTAATTTAATTTGTTTAACAAAATACCATGTGCTTACATTTCAGATTGTAGTGAAAAACAATTCCAAGCTGTTAGAGCAGTATGATTGCTGTAGTGTCCATCTGACAGCGAAATGAACAGCTAATCAGGCTGGCAATATCTAAGGACTGTCAATACTTTAAATATCCCTAGCTGCCAGAGAATAGACTGTTGCCAGCAGTACTGGTCATTCAAGTGAAAAGGGTTAAGGGCTATTTTTCTTTGTACTGGAAACAGTAGATACATTACATATGTTTTTGAATTATTTACACAATTTTCGTTTTTTTGATTATTTTTACTCTATTTATAACTAAATGTAGTAAGTACTTATATTCTCTTTATTTGTTTCACCCAACTTTGGGGTACACTAAATCAATCACTTTTTAATGTTCTGTGCCTTCCTCGTAGCCCAGCATTGCTTCATTCGTTGTGATCTTGCTTTTCTTTCTTCGTCAGAGATTTGGATCGTTCACTTGGATTTGACTTTGCCTTGGAAACGTTGTTTCTTGTCCTTGGTTATTGTTTTGGCTGTTCTGTCCATGAGCACAGTGTCAGTGATTTGTAGTTCTGTCTTTCTCCATTTCTCTAAACCAAAGTGGTTTGGCTCTTCTATCGCGAAAGTATTCAAATATGTTTTTGGTTAGTCTATTTTTGTCCATTCGGAGGATGTGCCCATAAAAATAAATTCTCCTTTTTCTTATTGTGTCTGATAGTGTTTCAGTTTTTTGGTAAAGAGTTTCATTACTGACGTGGAGTAATTGGTTGTTACAGAGTTTGGGGCCTAAGATTTTCATAATATCTTTCTTTCTTTGATCTCCAACCTTTCAAGTGGGCCCTGGGTTGTGAGAGATAACGTTTCAGCTGCATATAAGGCTTCTGGTTTAATTACCGTATGATAATGCCTTATCTTTGTATTCCAGGAGAGGGACTTCTTGTTGTATGTGTCTTTGGTAAGTTGGAAGGCTAATTCAACTTTATTTCTCCTAGATGCCATAGCTTTTTTCTCTACGGCGTTCCAGCTGATCCATTCCCCAAGATATTTGAATTCTTTGACTACCTCAATGTATTGTTCTCCCACTTGAAGCTTTTTTGGTGGTTTTTGTATGTTTGTCAATATTTTAGTCTTTTCAAATGAAACTTTGAGACCCACTTGCTTCTGGAGTTCAAGAGTCTGTTCCTTAGTTTCTTCCAATGTCTCAGCTAGTAAGGCCATGTCATCAGCAAAAGCTAAACAATTTACTTTAATGCCTAAGTACTTATATTATTATAACAATATTTAATTAATTTATTGACAATACAGTACATTTTCATTTTGAATCAATTTTAGCTAAAGCTAAATACCATATAACTATGGAACATTGCATGAGCCAAAAAACATTAGGAACAACATATAAATGCTATCACCCTCACTAAAAAAAAGGACTGTCGGAATGGTATAATATGGTCTTAAAATTACAAAAATACTAGTTGACTTCATTTTTAGCTTATTTGTTGATATAACATGTTTCTTTTTTAGTTTACAACAATGATCCGATAAATTATACGTACTTAGGACTTAAAATGTCACAAGATGGTACATTAGATGAAGGAATTAAAGAACGAATAGTATTTGGAAGGAGAGCTGTATCTATGCTGAACGGGGTGTTGTGGGGTCAAAACATTTTAAAAGAGAATAAAAAAAGAATTTATGACACAATTGTAAATAGCATTATAACATATGGTAGTGAGGTATGGCCAATTAAGAGCAGAACAGAAAGAATGCTGTTGGCTACTGAGATGGACTTTTGGAGAAGAGCGGCAGGAAGATCAAGAAAAGAGAGAGTGAGAAATGAAAGTATACGGAGGATAACGGACGTAAGGCATACAATTGTAGAGGATATAAGAACAAAACAACTGGTTTGGTACCGGCATGTACAAAGAATGCCGGATGAGCGAATTCCCAAAAAAAAATCATGCAATGGTCTTCTTTCTAGTGTGTTCACCTGGAAGAAGAAAACGAGGAAGGCCGAGACTGAACTGGAGAGAGGGAGTCGAAAAGGGAAAAAAAAGGGATCTACCAGAAGACCTGTGGTGGGACCGCGATCGGTGGAGATCGGAGATCAGAAGATGGCGTAGAACGTTGTAGACCGAATTATAGATATATAATGATCCGATTACTGCACTTTTAAATAAATATCATTCTACTATACTTATTATTATGTACCACTTGTAAGCCATTTTTGTAATACAACTATCTTGCAGCTAATAATTAAAACGTTATTTATACAGGTTATCTGGAACTGTTTGGTGGAGGATAGCGCTCTGTTCTTACGTTATATTCTGGAACGATTGACTCGAGATAAACAAGAGTTGATGTTCAAGATTCTGCGACACCTTATTAGATTTGTACCTAGGTTACCACAACAAGCAGCGTTTACTTTATATAACTACATCATCGGTTACGTTATGTTCTATGTGCGTTCTCCTCATGAAGAAGGCCAAAAACTGATTGGAGCAGCATTGTCGGTATTGTGGATGGTAAGTTCACTTAGTAGTTATTTAGTTATGGGCATTCTGTAATATTTATTGGAAGGACGCGGCTTTGTTTGGCAAGGAACAAATTTACTTTTGCTGTTGTTATTTTAAGGCAAAAAGCACATTGAGGCTATTATTGCCTCCTTAAATGTAAGTGTGAGTATAAAGTGTTAAAGTCGTAAGTGTGTGTTAGACTCGGGTACCATGAGAGATGTCTAAATCCTCTCAATAGGTGCAACTAGTCTGCACCCCCCCCTGCGCTGCGGGTAACAAATTTACTGGAACATTGACTTGTAGTTTATGAAGATAAACTGTAGTTCAGTTATTTAACTCACACAAAGTAAAAGAAATATAATCTTCAGTTTTAACACACGCCTTGACAAGCCTCTTACTTTTGTAAATGTTGGGTGGACATTTTCCTATTAAAACATGTTAGACAACAAGGTATAATAACCCTGGTGATGAAGTACACCACACTATCGTGTTGATTTATGACAAAATATTATATTGTTTTAAATATCAAAATTATTTATTATATTATATTATTTAAATAATATCAAAATATTTAAATATTACTTTAGATTTTTTTTTGTGTTTAACGTCCGACTATTGTGCACACTTGGGCTAATGGAGACGATGGGATGATTTATAGCGTATGAAAATGCCAAGCCCTGGCCGGGAATCGAACCCGGGTCCTCAGGGTGAAAGTCCAGTATGCTATCAACTAGGCCACCGAGGCAGCCTTATTACTTTAGATTACATGACAGCAAGGCAATAGAGCAAGAAAACAATGGTGCTTATCTGTGTTTAACATAGGCTATAATCTGTGCTGATAGAATGTTGGCTTTAACATAGGCTATAATCTTTGCCGATAGAATGTTGGCTTTAACATAAGCTATAATCTGTGCGCAGGTAGACTGTTGGCTTTAACACAGGCTATAATCTGTGCGATAGAATGTTGGCTTTAACATAGGATATAATAATCTGTACCAATAGAATGTTGGCTTTAACATAGGCTATAATCTGTGCCGGTAGAATGTTGGCTTAACATAGACTATAATCTGTTCCGGTAGAATGTTGGCTTAACATAGGCTATAATCTGTGCCGGTAGAATGTTGGCTTTAACATAAGCTATAATCTGTGCCGGTAGAATGTTGGCTTAACATAGGCTATAATCTGTGCCGGTAGAATGTTGGCTTAACATAGGCTATAATCTGTTCCGGTAGAATGTTGGCTTAACATAGGCTATAATCTGTGCCGGTAGAATGTTGGCTTAACATAGGCTATAATCTGTGCCGGTAGAATGTTGGCTTTAACATAAGCTATAATCTGTGCCGGTAGAATGTTGGCTTAACATAGGCTATAATCTGTGCCGGTAGAATGTTGGCTTAACATAGGCTATAATCTGTTCCGGTAGAATGTTGGCTTAACATAGGCTATAATCTGTTCCGGTAGAATGTTGGCTTAACATAGGCTATAATCTGTGCCGGTAGAATGTTGGCTTAACATAGACTATAATCTGTTCCGGTAGAATGTTGGCTTAACATAGGCTATAATCTGTTCCGGTAGAATGTTGGCTTAACATAGGCTATAATCTGTTCCGGTAGAATGTTGGCTTAACATAGGCTATAATCTGTGCCGGTAGAATGTTGGCTTAACATAGGCTATAATCTGTGCCGGTAGAATGTTGGCTTAACATAGGCTATAATCTGTGCCGGTAGAATGTTGGCTTAACATAGGCTATAATCTGTTCCGGTAGAATGTTGGCTTAACATAGGCTATAATCTGTGCCGGTAGAATGTTGGCTTAACATAGGCTATAATCTGTTCCGGTAGAATGTTGGCTTAACATAGGCTATAATCTGTGCCGGTAGAATGTTGGCTTTAACACAGGCTATAATCTGTGCCGGTAGAATGTTGGCTTAACATAGGCTATAATCTGTTCCGGTAGAATGTTGGCTTAACATAGGCTATAATCTGTGCCGGTAGAATGTTGGCTTTAACATAGGCTATAATCTGTGCCGGTAGAATGTTGGCTTTAACACAGGCTATAATCTGTGCCGGTAGAATGTTGGCTTAACATAGGCTATAATCTGTGCCGGTAGAATGTTGGCTCAACAAAGGCTATAATCTGTTCCGGTAGAATGTTGGCTTTAACATAAGCCATAATCTGTGCCGATAGAATGTTGGCTGCAACAGAACTACTCAACATAGCAAACCAAGTAATTTTTGTCATTTAAAATTAGTGCAGTCCATAAATAAGCTTCATTATCAAAAACATGAAAACAATATTTTTTTAAAAATCATAAATATTTCTTTAATATCACAATAAAAATATTGCAATTACAAGAATGCAGTTTTCTTACTACCATGTACAAACAAAATTAATTATAAAACCCGCAATAAAATTGTAATTAAACTAAAAAACAATACTTAACTTTCTGGCAACTGATCAATATTTGAGGACTGATCAGGAACAGATAGATAAATCACATCAAATAACCGTCCATTTGTTAATGTGCCTTTCAGTTTTTAAAATTTATTAACATTAGTTTGTAAAGTTAAAAGTTTATAAATAAAGAACTTCCTATGTAAATAATTAAACTTATGTAAACTGGGATAGATTGGGTTACAGCAGATTTTTAAAGTCAATTAACTTTTTCAATTATTAACATTGAAGGCACATGAAAACAAAGTCTGTAGGGCAAGTGTGCTACGGTGAAACTTATCTTCAGCCATTTTATATTTATTTTTCTTTGTTCTCAGGTAAATAACATGGAATACTCTGTAACAGAAGAAATTAGTTTCAAGTTTTTTTTATTATAAAACAGTTTAAAATATTGTATAAATTATGAAAAAAACGTCAATATTTCTAAGTAAAAAAATCATTTTTACTTTTTTGCATTGTCAAACTTTTCTTTTTTGAATTGTTTTAATGATGCTTATAGCATACATGAAATTTGTTAATCCTAAACCTCTGTGGTCCCATAACTATACGATTACGAAGATTCTGCTGTACATTCAATACAATTTTTAATTTCAGGTAGTACACAGTGTACATGGAATCATGTTTAAAGATTTGAAACAAATCCTTCGTAAAGAACAATGCGATGCATCAATACTCTTGACAGCAAATGTTCCATCAACGAAGAAAATTATTGTTCATGGTCCACAAGGTATATTGTTTATTGTACTACAATAATTATTTCTGCCGAGTGATTGTATGCTTTTATAGTGGGAAACAAATCAGAATAAATGTATTCAATATAAAGACATTTAATAATGAAAATAAAAACTTACAGCATCATATAATCATGCACTTAATATTTTTAAAATGGGTAACAAACATGTGATTTAATATGTTAAAAGCTTCAAGAATTTTTTAAATGTATTTCCTGCTCTTTCAAGCAATGTACGAGGTGTGTTCAGAAAGTAACGAGAATTTTTAAATTTCGCAGGCTTGGAGAGTCCGATTGTCAAACAATTTTTTTTATTATGTTGGTATACATGCCCTTGAAGTATGATAAAACTTTCAGCTGTTTTCATTGTTGACTTTGTCTGTGACAGCCACTAAGGTTAGATGTGTTTTTATGAGCTTGGTGATTTTCGTTTGTTACAAGAAATGGATCAAAGAATTTGTACCAAATTTTGCGTAAAAAATGGAATAAAGTGTAACAAAGTGTATGAAATGTTAACAAAGGCATATGGTGAGTCTGCTGTGAGTAAAGCTAGAGTTTACGAGTGGTATAAGCGTTTTTTAAGAAGGCCGTGAAGACGTTGAAGATGACGAACGCCCTGGACGACCCAGCACATCAACAACCAATGAGAACGTGGAAAAAGTTAAAGAAATGGTTATGAACAATCGCCGAATAACAATTAGAGAGGTTGCTGATGATTATGGCATATCGATTGCATCATGTCATGACATTGTTTCAAGTGTTTTGTGTATGAAACGCGTGGCAGCAAAATTCGTTCCAAAATTGCTGAATTTTGAACAAAAACAGCGGCGAATGGAAGTTGCTCAGGAGTCACTAAATGAAGTCAACGACGATGCAGAATTACTGAAACGTATTATAACAGGTGATGGAATATGGGTTTACGGATATGACGTCGAAACTAAGGCTCAATCATCCCAGTGGAGGCATTCTGGCTCGCCAAGACCGAAAAAGGCTCGACAAGTGCGGTCGAACGTGAAGGTTATGCTCACTGTGTTCTTCGATATTAATGGCACAGTGCGTTATCAATTCCTGCCACCAGGTGAGAGTACTACCTACAATTTCAACACTGTTTGCACGAAGCAATCCGAAAAAAACGCCCGGATCTGTGGAAAAACAATTCATGGCTTTTGCACCACAATAATGCACCAGCTCACACTTCATTGCTTGTTCATGAATTTTTGGCCAAAAACAGTACTATAATGATGCCCCAACCTCCATATTCGCCAGACATGGCTCCGTGTGACTTTTTCTTATTTCCCAAAATAAAGAGAACCTTAAAGTGCTGTCGTTTTACAGCCGTAGATGACATTAAAAGTGCATCGCTGAAAGAACTAAAGCCTATCTCAAAGATCGAGTTTGAGAAGTATTTCGAGGATTGGAAGAAGCGCTGGCACAAGTGCGTAATCTTCAATGAGGACTATTTTGAAGGCAACAACATCAATGTAGAAGAATAAATAAATATTTTGTTCAAAAAATTAAAATTCTCGTTACTTTCTGAACACACCTCGTAAATAGACAAAACCAAGGAGGTTATCAAAACACATTACAAGATAGTAACGTCTGTAAAAAATTGTGTTAATTTTCATATCCTAAATGTTGTGAGTCAATAATTCACTACATAATAATTTAAGTTTCAAAAAATTGTATTTGCTTAAAGATTTATTAAAATTTTCTCTTTGTAACAGAACAAGATGCTGGAGGAATTCCTTCTCAGTTCCCAGTTCAAGAGGACACACAGTTCTGTCAAATACTGCGTGAATCTTTGGATTTCTTTGGTATTGATGAAGCAAGACACAAAGAGTTTTTTCTTGTTGACCATAAAACCCGTAAGTTTTATATACAGTTAAAAGTAACAAATTGTGTAATTTTTGTGCAAATGAATTATTAGTGTTTTTTTAAGATTATAAATTGTAAATATATTTTTTATTTATTTATTATTTTTTTTGGTGTTTAACGTCCGACTATTGTGCACACTTGGGCTAATGCAGACGATGGGATGATTTATAGCGTGTGAAAATGCCAAGCCCTGGCCGGGAATCGAACCTGGGTCCTCGGGGTGAAAGCCCAGTACGCTATCAACTAGGCCACCAAAAAAAATAAAATAAATAAATAGTTATTGTTAAAATTAAATTTTAGTATCTATGACTTAATTACTAAGTAATTGAGAAAAATAGATTTAATTTTCTACAATATCAGTAACTTGGATACATTGCCAAACATAAATTTAAAATTATTGATAATGTGAAACTTGTTATAGATGAATTAAATGTCAAATTGAAAAATACAGTGAGAAAGAAATAAACACCTGCATTCCAATAATACAGTAATACAAACCTTAGCATACAGAATGCAGTATTTTACACTTGAAAAAACTATTTATTTATTTTTCATATTATTTACAAACAATATTCTCCAGTGAAGTCCTTCATTTATGATATACAAATTCAATGAAGACCAGAAGTGAGGATTTACCTAGGTGAAGTGAGTTGCTGAATGCAGCAATTTCATTGTGTTATCACTTTTAGTTCAAAATGATTCATAGTGCATTAATGTTAAAATTAACAATTAGTAGTGTTTAGCAGTTTATTATCTAGAAAAGTAATTGTTAGTTTATTAGGTTACTGCACAATAACAACAACCAAACAATTTGTACTGTGGTAGTTTTACATTAGTGAACTAGCTTCTCTCTTTTGATTTTTTTTTTTTTAACGTCCGACTATTGTGCACACTTGGGCTAATGCAGACGATAGGATGATTTATAGCGTATGAAAATGCCAAGCCCTGGCCGGGAATCGATCCCGGGTTCTCGGGGTGAAAGCCCAGTACGCTATCCACTAGGCCACCGAGGTGGCTTTATAATTTTTATTACATTAAAAATACCTTTAATACAGTAATTACAAACATGCAAGGTACATTACATAAACTAATTGGACTAGTTTGGTAAACTTTTCTTATCAAGAGCTGGCATGTTTGATTGGGGGTTCTAGATTGCAATTTATTCTGGAAGTTTTAGCTTTTCCATTAATTGTGATCCCTTGTCATTAGTCTAACTGGCAAGTGTGCATGTTAAAAAAAAAATCGTATAAAATTAGTTTTTATTTTGTGGCAAAAAGTGGCTTCCTTGTTGTATCTTTAATGAATACAATTAAAGGCTAAAATAAAAAAAAATTTGGCAACTCGTTATTAATATAATGTAATGAATTTACTTAAATTATTAAAGTTTTTATTGTCAAAAAAAATCATGAAAATAATTACAGTATTATAATATTTTTTAAAAATGTAAATGAGGTGCTTATCTTAACATTGTTTTATATAAATATTGATATGGTATTACAGTTTAATTAATTCATATAAAGGGTGCGGCTAGAAATCCCACATTTTACACAGTCATTATTCTGGCACTGATGGTGTTTGTGGTGAGAGTTATGCTAGCATATGCCTTGTCAATTTGGCACAGACTAGAGCGGAAAATGTTTTTTGAATTATTTACATGAAATAACAAATATGGTATCACTACACACAGAGCCATAACGTTTTAGCTTGTAAAAATACTACCGCTTAATCTTGTTAGTTATAGTGACATTGGATAGCCTGCTTGATATTAGTGTTGGAGCCATATTGAAGACTGAACCTTTCAGATGATGATACTATTTATTCTGGAAAGGTGCCAATGACCTTGGCATTGATAGCATGGATGCTAAGCTACACTGGAAAAATCACATTAAGAAATAATTAGATCAGTTTACATAATAAATGTTTACTTTATAAACAAGGGTTAAATCCTATAATTTATGGTATTAAACTTTGAGGTTTTATAAGAAAAATCAAACATTATATAAAATTATACAGACCTTACAAAACAAGGTACTGAGAAAAATAGTAAGTGCTCCTTGGTGAGACTATATGCCGGAATTTGAAGATAAGCGCTATCGAGCGAGAATTTCAAAAACAAACTAAGAAGCATGAACTGAGATGCAAAAAAAATCAGAAAGTTGAGGTACTTCAGTTAATCGACAATGCAAATTTAGTGTGGTAACTCAAAAGAGTGAAGCCGCCTCGATGGCCTAGTTGATAGCTTTCACCCCGAGGACCCGGGTTCGATTCCCGGCCAGGGCTTGGCATTTTCATACGCTATAAATCATCCTATCGTCTGCATTAGCCCAAATGTGCACAATAGTCAGACGTTAAAAAAAAAAAAAAAAAAAAAAAAAAAAAAAAAAAACAATAGGAGAAGCCAGTCTATTCTATATATGTAAATAATGAATGTGGGTTTGTTTTTTTTTAATAAGAAATACAGTTTTATTTTGAGCTTGATGATATTTTACAAACCTTTTAAAACAAGAGGAGATTACTGTCTGCAGAAGATTTCGAAAAACCATTCCATCCTTCTTTCTTTCTTGAATGTGTGGTACTTATGGAAATTTGAACACTTGACTTTTAATAGTTTCGGATTGTGTATTTCTGGATTGCCGTTTTTTTTTTTTTTTTTTAATTTCCAACTATTGTGCACAAATGGGCTAATGCAGATGATGGGATGATTTATAGCATATGAAAATGCCAAGCCCTGGCCGGGAATCGAACCCGAGTCCTCAGGGTGAAAGCCTAGTACACTATCAACTATCAACTAGGCTACCGGAAGCTATTGCAAACGTCACATACGATACAAGACGTTTTTCCTAAATGTCTTTGTTTCTAAATTAAATTTGTTTTTTTTAGAGTAACCTAATTCATAAAATACTTCCTACACACATATTAAAACACTATGTTACGAGAATACTTTATATTTCTTTTCCATCTGCCGTAAAAACGTCTCTGGCAGGTGACGTTTAGAGTGCCTTCATTTTGTTGGCTATGCAATGTTGAAACAGCATTTTTTTCTCACACCGAATATTGTACTGTAAATGTAGCCAATATGACTGCTTCCCTCAACACTGTGATGGCTGATTTGTCAACTATCTGGAATAACTACAAACGTCAAAACATTAAGTCGTTAGTTCAAATAAGATTGACTCTCTACAGTTATTGGAGCAGCCATCACGGTGTGATTTGCATATATGACCTCAAAATGAGCACCAACTTTTAAAATCCATTTTGAGTTATACGTGTTCATACACTGTATGTGTTCAAGCCGCCTCGGTGGCCAAGTTGATAGCGTACTGGGCTTTCACCCCGAGGACCCGGGTTCGATTCCTGGCGAGGGCTTGGCATTTTCGTACGCTATAAATCATCCCATCGTCTGCATTAGCCCAAGTGTGCACAATAGTCGAAAAGAGTGAAGCTGGTTTAATAATGTAAAACTACCACAGTACGAATTGTTTGGTTGTTGTTATTGTGCAGTAACCTAATAAACTAACAATTTCTTTCCCAGACAATAAACTGCTATACACTACTAATTGTTAATTTTAACATTAATGCACTAGGAATCATTTTGAACTAAAAGTTATAACACAATGAAATTGCTGTATTCAGCAACTCACATCACCTCACCTAGGTCATCCTCACTTCTGGTCTTCATTGAACTTGTGTGTCAAAAATGAAGGACTTCACTGGAGAATATTATTTTTAAATAATAGAAAATAATATGAAAAATAAATAAATAGTTTTTTCAAGTGTACAGTACTGCATTCTGTATGCTAAGGTTTGTATTACTGCATTGTTGGAATGCAGGTGTTCATTTCTTTTCACTGTATCTTTCAATTTGATATTTAATTCATCTATAACAAGTTTCACATTACCAATAATTTTAAATTTATGTTTGGCAATGTATCCAATTTAATGTATCCAATTAAATCCAAATTTAATGTTTGGCAATGATATTGTAGAAAATTAAATCTATTTTTCTTAATTACTTAGTAATTAAGACATAGATACAAAGTAGATTTAATTTTAACAATAACTATTTATTTATTTATTTTTCCGGTGTCCTAGTTGATAGCGTACTGGGCTTTAACCCCAGTACCCGGGTTTGATTCCCAGCCAGGGCTTGGCATTTTAATACACTATAATCATGTCATCATCTGCATTAGCCCAAGTGTGCACAATAATCGGATGTGAAACACCAAAAAAAAAAACAATATTCTTTCCTGAAAAAAAAAGTACCAATGACTGTAATATTATAATGTAAGTTAAAAGGATATTATCACGTCAGTATTACAGTAATGTTTGTTTTAAAATATGATGAATTTAAATCAGTTGTAATTTTGAAATTATTACAGATCAAATTCACAATCCAACATCATATGTTCGAGACTTTTATTTTTTTAAACGGTCACAATACCCGCAACTGAAGTTGGTGCACATGAAAGCTGACGAAGCATTTAACGCACTTCAAAGGCAAGAGTTGATGCATAAATTTGTAGAAATTGGCAAAGTCTTGCTGACCTGGGCTATTCTCAAGAATGTTGATATGGTAGGTTACTTTTAAATATTAATAAACAGGTATTTGTATTTTAGTGGTAGATTTGCTTTGTTGAAATGTCTAAAAGAATAAATAACTAAGAAATTAATTGTAAAGATTGTAAAGTTTTACAAAGAGATAATTTCTTTGTTGAAATTTCTGTAAATCGAATAATATTTATATACAGTGAAATGTTACTAATCACTAACGGGACTGTAAAAATGTCTCTATGTAAAACAAAAAAAGAATCATACAAACATTAATAAAATTATCTAAACTAAAATTGTCTTTTACATATTATACAAATTTTATATTGATTATTACAAGGTAGTGTAGTGTGTCTATTTTAATTCTGAATGGCTACGAGGGTGGTCTGATAAGTTTCCGACCTCAACATAAAGATAGCAGCACTCATCGGTGGCAGCAATTGAATTTCTTTGTTCATCTGTTGACAGTTACTCACCAAAGTTTCAGCTATTTTGGACGCGCAGTTGTTATGTAATAGTCGTTTGAGTGAGTTGATGTGAGTATTTTTATGAAAATGGGCAAAATCGAGTATCGAGCTGTCATTAAATATTTGTTTTTGAAAAGCAATACGCCAACGCAAATCAAAGATGAGTTGGATTCTGTGTATGGAGACTCTGCACCATCATTTATCACAGTGAAATTTTGGGCAGTTAAATTTAAACGTGGCCTTAAGAGCTTGGGAGACGATGA
Source organism: Callitettix versicolor (assembly GCA_022606455.1). NCBI lineage: Eukaryota > Metazoa > Arthropoda > Insecta > Hemiptera > Cercopidae > Callitettix > Callitettix versicolor. The sequence continues at coordinate 8,904,250 of CM040189.1, read as the reverse complement.
ATGTTCGGGACGTCCAAAAACTGCAACTACCGACGAAAACATCGCCAAAGTTCACCAAATAGTGCTAGATGACCGCCGAATTAAAGTGAGAGAGATAGCAGACGTTATGAACATGTCAAAAGAACATGTTTGTCACATATCAAATCAACATTTAGACATGAGAAAACTGTTTGCGTTTGCTCATATTAGACCAAAAACGTGTTTGAATGAACATTTCCAATGCTCTGTTGGCGCAGTTTAGGCGCAATAAATCCCAGTTTTGGCGCCGATTAATTACTGTAGCGATTAATTAATTTGGATACACCATTATACGTCCGAAAGAAAAATACAGTCCAAACAGTGGACTGTAAAGGGGGAACCGGCTCCAAAAAAAGCAAAAACTGTTTTTTCGGCTGGGAAAGTGATGGTGACTGTTTTTTGGGAAATTCATGGAGTTATTTTAATCGACTGTCTTCAAAAAGGAAAAACCATTACAGGAGCATACTACGCATCATTACTTGACAAGCTGAAGTCAGAACTTGCGGAAAAACTGCCATATTTGGAGAAAAAGAAAATCCAGTTTCACCAAGACAACGCACCGTCTCACACCTCAGCAGTTGCCATGGCGAAAATCCACGAATTACGGTTTGAACTGCTTGACCATCCGCCTTACTCACCAGATCTAGCCCCAAGCGACTTCTTTTTGTTCCTTCATCAAAAAACTGCGCTCAGACGACAGAGATTTTCGTCAAATGAAGAGGCAATCACCTTCGTGAACAATTATTTTGCAGAGAAAAACGCTGAGTACTATTTGGACGGGTTACAGAGATGGGAGCATTGCTGGGAGAAGTTTGTAGAGGTAAAAGGAGACTATGTTGAAAAATAAAAAAAAATTCAAAAAAAATGTCTTGTATCTTTGTTAAGTCGGAAACTTTTCAGACCACTCTTGTATATATTATAAATTTAGGCTACATTATTTTTGAAATTGAATAATATGGAAATAAGAATATATTATTGTTATTATTACTTTAAACATTAGGTTGTGCAAAGAGTTGTATTTCTTCACGAAGAGCTTATGAAACTGCCATCTTTTCCACGTAAAGCGCTGGAAGCTGATTTGGATTTGTATAAAGGCGGTGAAATGGGCAAGGTAAAATATTCAAACATTAATTATATATCAAATGAAACGTATTGGTTATTGAAACATAGAGTATCAAAAACATTGACCGCACAATGTAAAAAATTTATATAACTCTCTTGTAAGTATTAAAAGGTAACAATCACTAAACAGTAAACAAATATATTTTAATTTTTTAAAAATTCTAATGCAGTTAAAGTTATGAACGTATGAAATAATTTTTCAGTTAGTAGGATAAGTCTCTTGTTTTCTTTTAGAAACAAATAAAAAAGAATGTTTAAATTATCTTTGCTTAGTTATCCATAATTAGTTTTTTAGTAAAAAATAATATTTCCGTTAATAAAATAATTAACTACAAAATAAGAGTTTAATGTTGATAAACTTATGCTTTTAAATTTTGTCAAGCGAACAATTAGTTTAACAACTACCTACTGAAATTATCTTGTAGTTTACTACATATACAACTTTTATGTTTCGACATAAATTTATATTTTTTTATTTCAAGGAACTCCTTGGCCTAGATGTACTTCATAAATTCATGTGGGTACGTCTGATTGCACGCATGTTCGAAGCGATGGCAGGCAACTTTGCGTATTCCGGGGATATTCACCTGTTCCTCAATGTACTCAATGGTGCAGTCATACTACACAGTGAAGAAGCATGTATACTGAGATATGTTATGGCTACATATATAAATGCTGCTCATCATTTTAAGAATATATTTTCTACAAATGGGTAATTCTTACAAGTGTAGGCTAAAGATAAATAAATAAAGTGAAAATACACATATTTTAGTAAAATAAGTGTAGCTTTCTCTAGAGACTTTTCCTTGTTATGCTCACAGCTGAAAATTTATTTAATATTGAAATACATAACCTTAAAATATTGTTAAAAAGTTTGAAAATCAGCTGATTGGTAATGAAACGTTTATGACATAATAGATTAGTCAAAACAGTGTTTGTATTATGGTACAATCTATGACACATACATATTTTTGAATCAACTTTGATTTAAATATTGCTTCCTTAAAAAAAATAATTTCTACTCATACACATGCACATTAAAAGTATCTGTGTTTCTGAACTAATTTAAACACAAATACAGCCAAGTATATCTTGCATTGTAATTTGTGTTGACCCTTTTACCTCATTTTACATATAAATATATACTATTTTTTGGCCTTTTAACACAGGTCAGTTTTATCTTCAAAAGAACCAGGGATCTTAGTATATTTTTATATCAAATTTCATTATAGATAGCTTATAAAGTCGCATAAATTAGAATTTATAATTACTTTAGTTCAGAACAAATTTCCGCTGTTAAAAACTTAATTTTGAAAATCAAATCCTTATGTGAGATACGACACAGTGCAATAATTAATTATTGTTTATTTCATCTATCTATAATTTGGTCTACAACGTTCTGTGCCGTCTTCCGATCTCCAACCTCCACCGATCGCTGTCCCACCACAGGTCTTCTGGTAGATTCCTTTTTTTATTTCCTTTTCGACTCCCTCTCTCCAGCTCAGTCTCGACCTACCTCGTTTTCTTCTTCGAGGTGTTCGCCATTGCATGATTTTTTTGGGAATTCGCTCATCCGGCATTCTTTGTACATGCCCGTACGAAACCAGTTGTTTTTATTCTACAATTGTATGCCTTACATCCATTATCCTCCGTATACTTTCATTTCTCACTCTCTCTTTTCTTGATCTTCCTGCCGCTCTTCTCCAAAAGTCCATCTCAGTAGCCAACAGCATTCTACTGTTGTTTATTTATGTTTATTTCATTTATCTTTAAATTTTTTTGAATGAGTTTTGTTTTAATAATTAAGCAAAGCAAACACAAGAATCTAATTTATGAATATTAATAAAATAAAATACAGCTTTATTAATTGTTTGTGATGTTTTATAGGTATTTGTTAATAATACCCACATTATTACAACTTTATGCTAGTCACCAGACTAACAAGCTAGTGGCTCGAACTGTTGAGTATGTAGTTAAGCAGTTTTACCTCATGAACAGAAAACCGTTTATCCTACAAATGTTTGGAAGTGCGTCTGCGATCTTGGACATTGATGATGCGGCTCAGTTTGGGGATGCACACAAAGTATGTTTGAAAGATTAATAATAAGAATTACTTAAGCCTTATTTAATAACATTTATAGATAGACAATCATTTATGGTGATATGATTAGTTGTAAAAAATTAAGTTTAAATTTGTTTCAATATTTAAAATTTATGTAAAATTCAGTATGATCAAATAATGATTTATTTTCTTATATACAGTATTGAGTGAAATAATTAACAAAAATTGAATAGGATTGGATTTTTTTTAATTTAAAATTTTTAAGTAAACATATTTTTTAAATAACAAAATTGTCACAAGGGTCAGTGTTTGAGAAAGTTTTTCCAAAGAAATACAGGTCTCAAAAACACTGGTTAGGCATCTTAACGATATTTTTTTTAAATCAAATTTTTTCAAAACAGTTATTGACTTTGCGGGAGAGGAAATGAGGCTCAATAGACATTTTGTGTGATGACAACATATGTTGAGGATATTTTGTAATAGTACAGGACATGAAATACGATGATTTAAATTATGTGGCAAGAAAACTGATTGAAAAGTACAAACATGTCTGTACATACATATAACAAAGAAATAATAATAATAATAATAATAATAATAATAATAATAATAATAATAATAATGATAATGATAATGATAAATGCACGTATGAAACTTTATGGAAATTACAATGACAATGACAATAATTATAATAATAATAATAATAATAATAGTAATTATTATTATTATTATTATTAACTATTTATCAAATTAAATGTATTGGTTATTGAAACATAAAATTTCAAAAACATTTACTGCACAATGTCAAAAATTATATAACTCTCTTGTAAGTCTTAAAAGGTAACATTCTCTTAAACAGTAAGCAAATATATTTTAATTTTTTAAAAATTCTAATGCAGTTAAAGTTACGAACGTATAACTTTAGCAAATATAATGAAGCAAGTTATAACGAAGCAAATATAACTTTGGACTTTGGAGAAAAAACAAATGCTGCGTGAACTATAAAATACTTAGGGCTACAAATCACACAAAATGGAATTATCGACACAGCATTTTGTGACAAGAGCACATAGAATATTTCTATTAGGGGTGAATGAAATATTGTTAAGCAAAAACATATTGAAAGTTAATAAAATAAACATGCTACAATTGTGTGACACTATATTTAGAGGTATAGCTGTGAAGTGTGGCCAGTGAAGTGATACACACTACTATAACATTGCTATTACCAATTGAGATAGATTTCTGGAGAGACTGACTATGTAAGGATAGAATAAGAGACCTTAGGGGAGTTCAGTGCATAATAATGCACTTGGAACTTGTTTTGGAATGTGCTCAGGATTTTTAGAATGAGCTATGCAAATGGGTACTGTAGGATAGAAGAATGGGAGGCCAAAAAGGACATGGCAATATGGAATTAAGGTAAAACTAGAAACAGTTCCAGAATATCTGTGGTGTGACTTGTGGATATTCTTGGCTGTTAGGGATTGGAAGGTATTGTAGCATATTGTAAACAGATTAAATGTAGTTTTTAAATTTGAAAATTCCCAAAACAACAAAAGTAATATTAAATAAGGATACGTACCTTTTATTTTCATTCTTAGTCCTGTTATTTATTATGGATAACGTAATATTAGTGTTTTGTAATACTTGAAAATATATACTGTATTTAATTTTGTTGTATTTAACTTATTTAATGGTTATTAATAAAGGCAAAATTTGCATCTTTTAATTAATGCATCATATTAAAAAAATATTAATTAGTGATATATTTATTTCTGACTCTCTGCCTCTTAATATCATCGAGCACAATATATTTAAACTTTTTAAGAGTTGAACGAATTATGGTTTCTTGAAGGTACCATCGAACTGTTTGTTCCGGTTGTTGCTGAGTCTGGAAACCCCTTCACCAGATCCTTTGAACATTGGCGAACTGGTCAAAGAAGAAAAACCACTCCAAGCTATTGACTTCTGTTACCATGACGAGAACGAAATGGTCACCGTTTCAGATTGTATTTCCTTATGTGTCATGGTGGTTGCGTATGCAGCTGATTCTGTTCGAGGTCATCAAATGTTGGTGGGTAACAATTAATTGCCTTCACTATTCCGGTTGTATAAGCTACAAAATATTCGTCCTGATCAATGTTCTTTAGGAGCAGTATGATTCAATTACTTTTTCTATGTTAAGGAATCACAAGTAATATTTTTCCATTGTGTGTGTGTGTTGAAAAGCAATGTCTTATGAATTTTAGGCTTCTGTGCCACAGAGCTGGTGCACAAACAATCTGTACTGTTAAATATACGCAACATTGTACTTGGCTGCACAGATCAAATGTAGTGAGACTTTAAATACTTAGATTATAAATAATAAAGGCCTATTTATTATACAATGTCAGGTGTCTTTCCGTTCATACAAAATCTGTTCAAGCACAACAGAGCTGTTTAGTTATCTAGAGCTGTTGTTACTTAATTGTGTTGTTACTTAATTGTGTTGTTACTTAATTGTGTTGTTACTTAATTGTGTTGTTACTTAATTGTGTTGTTACTTAATTGTGTTGTTACTTAATTGTGTTGTTACTTAATTGTGTTGTTACTTAATTGTGTTGTTACTTAATTGTGTTGTTACTTAATTGTGTTGTTACTTAATTGTGTTGTTACTTAATTGTGTTGTTACTTAATTGTGTTGTTACTTAATTGAGACACAAGTGCATCAAAATATAAGTCTCTTTCTCTTATGGACAAAGAACTTTATGTACATATCAACTAAACTTAAATTGTTCTTAAATAAATACACAATCAATTTTTAAAATTTTCCTTTTTATCAATCTCTATATAATTTGAAATTTATGTTTCGCCATTCTCGATAATTCAAATTTTCCCCCCCTAGTACCGTATCCATTACAAAATGGATGGATATTCAAATACAAAATATCATGTAGTGACTGTAATTATTTGGTAATTCTTTGAGCAATTGTTTTTACTCATCGTCTATAAATATCACAATAATCAAAAATCGTTTAAAGCCGCCTCGGTGGCCTAGTGGATAGCGTACTAGGCTTTCACCCCGAGGACTCGAGTTCAATTCCCGGCCAGGGCTTGGCATTTTCATATGCTATAAATCATCCCATCGTCTGCATTAGCCCAAGTGTGCACAATAGTCGGACGTTAAACACAAAAAAAAAATCCTTTAATAAATTAAAAATAAAAATAAAAATTACAGGTTATGACTAACTATTAATTTATTTACAGATTACTTTAGAAGCAATACTGCCTTGTTATCTACAACAAATTCAGCTACCGAGTTACAGAAAAATGCACGATGGCAAAACTGAACGTGAAATTATCAGCCAACTTGCCGTCGCAATTAAAACACTTGTTAACAACTGTGAAGCCCTGTCTAAGTAAGCTTTTAATTTAAATAAAAACTGTTTATTAAAAATTTATGGCACAGCATTGAAAGTTAAACGATGAATAAAACAAATATTGTAATAATTTTTACAGGAACTACAACGGACCACAGAGAGCAAGTCCTGAGCATAAAGGATCAAGTCAACGGAATTACAGCCGAGGTCCGTATTCTCCTGGATTTGAATTTGAAGAAGATTCCCATTCAAAATATTTAAGCGACAGAAGTAGGACAAAAATTCAATACGATAGAGATATGGAAGATTCAGAGGTGAACTTTAATTGTATTTTCAAAAATTTTTGCATTGTTTTCGATTGCTTATACCAAATAGCTTGTAACAACATTTACAAATAGAAAGAAGTTTATGTCAACATTTTTAAATCCATCTAGGTATTACGAAATGAGTTTCGAAGACCACGAGACGTGCTGCTTTCTCTTGTCGTAGATTTTGTTACATCTTGCACAACCCGTCTTGTAGAGTTGAATAAAAAATATCCTCAAGAAGGGAAAACTATCGAACTTCTAGATCTACGATCAAACATTGTAAGCTATAGTTAACCCTAGTTTATTGAGAATATCGTTATTATTACCATTCATATTGTAAAACCTGTTCAACGAAATTTGATAATATTTGTTTAAAATAAATCTTTATATTTAAAAAAAAATTAACATAGTAATAACTTTTATAAATATAAAAATGAACATAATATTTTATAAGCTTAAAGTATAAAAAAAAACAAAAAAACTTATTGAAAAGCATAATTAAAAATATTATTATTATTAACCAGTACTATATTAATATTTTATAGAGAAATGGGGATTTTGTAAGGGATAAAATTTTTGTTAAGTGGAGTATTTCTCAAAATTGGTTTGATGTATGTAGTACATTTGGACGTAATGTGTTGAAAATAGGACATATTGAATGCTTGTGCTTAAATTTATATATGGCATGGTTTTAATTGTGGTATCTTGCAGAATTTGAATACTTGTTGGTAATTTTTCAAAATTTATTTTAATTTACAGCCTATTATAAATTTAACACTTCCTGATTTCTTTGTAAGAAAATGTAATTTTGAATAAAAGAAGTATTGTGCACTTTGTTTTAGAGATGTTTAAGAGTGCATTTTGGTTTCATCAATCTGTCTTCAGGAATTTTTTTTTTGTAAATTAATTAATTGAGACATTTATTTCAACAAAGAATAGAGAAAAAAACAATTTATCTGCAATTTATCTATATATATAAAAGGCAATGTCCTGACTGACTGACTGACCAACGTACAGCCCAAATTATAAAACCTAGAGACTTGAAATTTTGAGGATACCTTCGTTTTAATATGTAAGCGCGTACTAAGAAAGGATTTTGCAAAAAAATTGATTTTAACTCCATTAAACTACTTACCCAGTCCAAATTTAATAAACAACGTACAGCCAATACTATTATAGCTAGAGACTTGAAATTTTCAGGGTACCTTCTTACAACATTGTTGAGATGCACTGAAAAAGGGGTGCACTGAAAAACGATTTTCCAGTATGCAACCCCTAAAGAGGTAAACATGAGGTACAACAATTTTTATTGGAAAAATATATTTTTCATCTGACCTTCTTAAAACGTAACATAGTCACTCTTAAATATAAGTAATGAAATATATTTTTCACCTTTTCCCCAAAGCGCATCCCCTAAAGAGATTGAAAGAAGGTATAAAAATAAAAAATGGGTACAATTTTGTATTGAAAAAATATTTTTTTTATCTTATATTCTAGAAATATGATATGAAACACATATTTCAATATTTTTCTGAATTCATCCCCTAAAAGAATAAAAATGGAAAAAGAGTTATCATGGGAGAAAAAAGAGTGTTTGCATTGGAGAAAAATATTTTTAATGAAATTTTCTTAAAAGTAAACAAAATATTTTAAAACACAAATTATGATACACGCAATTCAGTATTTCCCCCCGAATTCATCCCCTAAAAGGACAAAAATATAGAATAGGTATAAATGTTTATATTGGACAAAAATATTCTTGATCAGATTTTCTTAAATTCGAATGGAACACGTTTGAAGACAATAAAACAACATATTCAGGTTACAATATTTTTTCATATTCACTGTAAAATAATCACGAGTTTAGATGATCACGCTTTTATTAATATATTGTTTATGTTTCTAAATTATTGCATTACTGAAACAGTTTAAGTTTCGTGGGCGAAGCCGCGTCGGGTAATGCTAGTATATAATATTTTTTTAACTACAATTTTTTAAAATAAATAAAATTTAAGCACTATTATTTAATTTCAAATAACTCTAATAATAATATGTTTTCTTTTTGTAGCGTCTAGCGGATGTAGCACATAGTCTATTGAAGGTATCACCGTACGATCCTGACACAATGTCTTGTAAAGGCTTACAACGCTACATGACACAATTGTTCCCTTGCACGGACTGGTCCAATGAAGCAATGCGACCTGCTTTGATTTTGATACTTCGACGGCTTGATAAAACCTTCAATAAGATATATAAAAAACCATTCATAAGAGTTAGTTAATTATTTCATTACTTAGATACTTAACGGATACTTAAATATTTTAAGGATTAAAGGAATTTAAATATTTCCTGATTAAATTAAGTTTTATTAATTTTAAAAATTAAATTAATTAATTTAAGTTTATAGAAAAATTTAACCATTTTTTTAATGAATTGTTAATGTATAAATTACAGCGTCATACAGACTGGGAAGCTGCAAGTGGGTTGTTGCGTGGCGTCTATGAAACACTTTCCCGGTATCCTTACATTGTGCACATGCAAAATCTAAAGCAGTTGGTGTCTACCTGCCAGGTATTCAATGTTTTCTGATATTTTTATATATATTTCTACTTTATACATTATAAAATAATAAGATCAAACTGCTAAATATTTGTATGCATTTGCTTCAATACAATACCTGTCGGTGAGATAGGCTTTTGTTCTAATATTTTTGTTGCTAAAATAAGAAATAAAAAATTTGGCAATTAATGATTTTCACAATTGTAGTTAAATTAACAACATTTTTGTTCTAAATATTATGCATTCAAGTGTAGATTTTGCAACAAGAAAATTATTCAAGGTAATGGAAAAATATAAAAGAGAAATTAATTACAGATAATATATACAGTACTTTAATAAGATAATTGATATATCAATTTCATTTTTGTCTAGTCCTTAATTGTTGGTGAATCTGGCTCCTCGATAGGAGATAACCCATCTTCTGCGACAACAGCACTAATGAGCCAAGTTCCACCTCCACACTTCTGCTCGATGGTAGTGAGACTGATTGCTCTTCAGATACTCGCTGTTGGGGTAACGTTTGTTATATTTTGTTAATGGTTTGGATATTTTCAATTACATTATTTTTAATTAAGTCGAGTTTAATGTTATTGTTTAAAAATATGTCATGGATTTAATTATAGTGCTAAATACTAATATTTTCTATTTATTGTTTGTTTTGAACGAAGGTGTATTCATATTTTCTTAAACTATTTGTAATTTTATTTTTCTAAACAGTTTGTATTGTAAATTTGGTTTTCATCTTAATTTCATGTTTTTTGTAATTATTTTGCAGTACTGTGTGTAACTTTTATGTGTCAGTATGTAAGGGGTTAAGATTTTTAATAGAGGAAGGGATAATTCAACCCCAGGCACTGCGATTGACTGCCTATTGTGCAACTTACCTCTTAAAATACCTAGTTCAGCACTTTGGTGTCCCTAATAAGTTCCAACAACCCACTGACTAGCTCATTCTGCTGAAGATCCATAGGGTATATATGTATATGTATTGTAGTGACTGATTATGGCAAAGATTTATCGTGTTAGGTATTCCATAAGTATACTTATGATTAAAATTTTACTTACAGTTAAACCAATATTTTTATTTGATGATTTTTTTAAGAATTTTATATTGAGCATTTAAATAAAAAATTTTCTACCAACTTTGTTATTTATTGGTAAGACCTTAGAGATAAAGTTTTCACTTAAACTATGACTGAGTAATATTTGTGTTTTATAGATTATTATAAGATATTGATTTACCACTTTGGAGATTGTCTTCAATTTTATTTAAGCATTTAACAATGGCATAATTAATTAAAACCCAATATGAAAAAAATATTCAGTAATGATAATTTTAATTAAGACAATAAAAACATATTTTGTACAGGAAAACATTCACTCACGTTCTCACCTAGTTTATTAGCATCCATGTACCAAAAACTACAAAAAAAACTGTCCTGGAACCAATCTTTTAATATTTTTTTTAATTGATGCTCAGATGCAAAACAAATATTTAATTCTATTTGGTGAAGAATTACATAATCTGCATGCAGTATTGCTGTAAGTTACACAATCAAAAGAGACCTCTTAAAGAAAATAATAGTTAAAATACGTAAGCTACTAAATGGATTGTAAAATTAGGCAAGATACGTAAAATGATCGGTTCTGAAGGAAATAGACCTTGATAACAAAACCACAAATCTTATCAGGGAACATTAACTAATACATTCTCCAAAATTCAATTCATGGGAGAACTTTCCACCCATTTTAAGATTAAAACAGGAGTCCAACAAGGAGATGGACTCTCTCCATTGTTGTTTAATTGTGCTCTAGAAAAAGTAGTTAGAGAGTGGAACGTGAATACGCATAGTGGAATCAGACTAGGAACTAAGAACAAAGGCATTAAGGTAAATTGTTTGGCTTTTGCGGATGACATGGCCTTACTAGCTGAGACATTGGAAGAAGCTAAGGAACAGACTCTTGAACTCCAGAAGCAAGCGTTAAAAATGGGTCTCAAAGTTTCATTTGAAAAGACTAAAATATTGACAAACATACAAAAACCATCAAAAAAGCTTCAAGTGGGAGAACAATACATTGAGATAGTCAAAGAATTCAAATATCTTGGGGAATGGATCAGCTGGAAAGCCCTAGAGAAAAAAGCTATGGAATCTAGGAGAAATAAAGTTGAATTAGCCTTCCAACTTACCAAGGACACATACAACAAGAAGTCCCTCTCCTGGAATACAAAGATAAGGCATTATCATACTGTAATTAAACCAGAAGCCTTATATGCAGCTGAAACATTATCTCTCACAACCCAGGGCCCACTTGAAAGGCTGGAGATCAAAGAAAGAAAGATATTACGAAAAATCTTAGGCGCCAAATTCCGTAACAACCAATTACTCCACATCAGGAATGAAACTTTTTACCAAAAAACTGAAACACTATCAGACACAATAAGAAAAAGGAGAATTGATTTTTCTGGGCACATCCTCCAAATGGACAAAAATAGACTAACCAAAAAAATATTTGACTACTTTCACAATAAAAGAGCCAAACCACTTTGGTTTAGAGAAACAGAGAAAGACATGACAGAACTACAAATCACTGACACTAGGCTCATGGACAGAACAGCCAAAACAATAACCAAGGACAAGAAACAACGGTTCCAAGGCAAATTCAAATCCAAGCGAACGATCCAAATCTCTGACAAAGAAAGAAAAGCAAGACGAATGAAGCAATACTGGGCTACGAGGAAGGCACAGAACATTAAAAAAGTGATTGATTTGGTGTGCCCCAAAGTTGGGTGAAACAAGTAAAGATGTAACAAAGAACTTATATTCATTTTTCCTCTACCAGAGTGTCACTAAAAAAATGTAATTATTATAAATTTTTTCCAGATATGTACTACAGTAACCGAATAATATTTTTTTACAGGAATCTTATACATTAGAACATGTATGTGGAGGCACTTCTGTTTTCCCTAGCGCAGAGAAGACAGAAAGCATGTTGATGAATCTGCTTATGCCATTGTGCCTAAGGGTAGGCAGTGGTCGCAAAGGTAATTTGTTTAAAAATGGAGTTTGTAAATTTACTTTTTTGATGTACAATTAAAACGAAAGAAAACTGTGCATATACTAATCTTCAGTTGTTAATTTCTAACTTAATTTAAATTGAATTTGAAAGTGTGTGTTCAGCCTATTTTAACAATTTTTTTATTAAATTTGGTATACTAAATTAAGTATGATTTTTTCTTAAAAATATTCCTATTCTATTGTTAATTTTGCCTCATTGTTCTTGTGTATTGACAACTATAACACTGTGACGTAATATTTATTATTTTTTAGATGTTCATTGCATGCGCCAAACAGACATAAGTTATACGCTAACGGTAGTCCTGCATGCTCTATGCCCACCGGCGTCGAAGTCTGCACCAGTAACAGCTCATAACCTAAAGTCTGCTTCAGAAATGAGAGCTGGCTCTTTCACATTTCTAGGCAGAGACAACAAACTAAGTCCTGTGGTTTCTAAGTCTGTCTACCAAGTGGGATTTTTAGGTAACAACTATTCATGTTGCACTTTTAGTAACAAGTATTTAATATTGATTCTTAAAATAAAAATTTTTGAAAAAATAAAAAACAAGTTTAAATATTAATTTTGCTTCCTGTGTAATGTATGAGGTATAATCATTGGGATTATTCTCCTGATATATATATATATATATATATATATATATATATAAGTTATATAAACAATTATTGTAAACTTTGCTAGATTTAGTGTTAGACTTAGTGCTAGTGTTAGACTTAGCTATATTTAATGCTGACAGTTTAGCTTTTAACACAGTAAGCATTTTCATGTACCTAGAGAAGAAAGAGCAGAAGCTCAGTCTTAGCTATATTTAATGCTGACAGTTTGGCTTTTGTCACGGTAAGCATTTTCATGTACCTAGAGAAGAAAGAGCGGGAGCTCAGTGTGAATCGAGGTCTCACTCAGTTCGCATCTCAATGCATATGAGACGAACTTAAATAATTATAATAAGTTTTAAGTGAATATTAAAGTCTTATTGTAATTAATAAAAAGTTGTTTTTTTTAAAAAAGCGACATCCTCGAAACCATACCATAACTTATATATATATATATATTATTTTTTTTTAGCCTCATGGGACCACTTTAGTCTAAATTTCAGTTCTTCCTAACATTGGGCTGTAATTTTTTTTTCTCCAATAATCCCTCATTCGATCAGATCGTTGCTTCCTGACGGCATCTGTGATCACTACCTTCTTGTGTCTCTTCGGTTTATCCACTTTAAATTTATTAGTCTTAAGAATGTGTGTTATTTTACATTTGTCTGTTGCATCATCCATTTTCAGTCCTATTTCACTGAGGTCTCTGAGGACTTGTGTGATGTATATTCCCTGTGTTTTCCTGTTGCTGCTTCTCATTACCAGTTATCTCAGGATTCTGTCCTCCGGCATTCTTAATACGTGAAAGAAGTGGGAAATTCTTCGTTTTTTCATTACACTGAGAACTGGGTCGATATATTTGTATACTGTTTCATTGGTGGCTATTCTCCAGGTCCCGTCTTTCCGGTAGCTTTTGTTGACGGTAGCTGACGATCCTTCTCTCTGTCTTAAGCAGCGGGTCCGTCTTGTTATTGTTTTTGATTTGTGAAGAGAGTTTCACTGGCATATAATGTTTCTGGGAGTACCACTGATTTGTAGTGGTGTATTTTTGTTTTTATTGACAGGCATTTTTTCTTGTACGTTGGCCAAGTTACTAGCTGGGCTTTCTTAATTTTTGCTACCCTATTGAGTAGTGCGGGTTTTTCATCCAGATTGTATGTTATAACAGTCCAGATATATTATAATAGTTGCAATTGTCAAAACTGTTATAATTTTATAGTTTATGTTACCCAAAATACATTATTTAAAAATAAATTGTTGTTGTTGGAACGGGTGGAAGTGTTTCATATTTAAACAATTTTTTTAACAATTTAAATTGGGGTTGCAAGTTACTTTATGACTATAAAATATTATTTTTTTGTAGTTTTATAGTTAAATTTACAGAACCACGTTTATTTAAAAGTGTAGTTTTGATTTACAAATTGCTGTTAGAAATATTGTTTTGTTGTAGCTTTGAAAGTAATGTTGGTATGCTTTGAATCTGAGCTGGTTTCCGACTGGCCTCGGATTGCTAAGACACTTCGAGATCTTGTCAAAGTGCATGATGCTCGCGCGTTGTATTGGAACTTCATAGATTTTCTCGTCTCTCAGCGGTGTCCACTTTTTATCTTGCTTCAGCCATTTATCAAGCTAAAGGTAATGTTATGGAATAAAACTTCTAGAAAACTATTTTTAGTTGAACTGAATCATTTTTAGTACTTAAGATTGAAAAATACTAAATTTTTTTAATATTTAAAATTATATTTGTAAACAAATTATTACTGAAGTAACGTTGTCAAGAAAGGACATTAATTTGTTAAGTTTTCAAATAGTTATAAAAACAAGTATATTGTTGAAATTTTTTCGTATCTGAAAAGCATAGTTCTAAACGTATATTAGGCCATATAAATAAAAATGAATGTAATAATTTAAAACTGCTTTATGTGAACCAAGTCAAAGACTGTTAGATGTGTCTTCTTATATTTCACATCATGTATTCAGTTCCAATTCTTAAAATCACAGCACTCTCATCAAATAATAAGTTTCCAAGTATCACTCCTTTTCTTATATTTTTTTTTTATTTAAGAGTTACGCATTGACCTGGTTGAGATCATCCCTCTAATTCTCATACAGTCTTGTTAGTCTCCATCTTTCACTAGATTGATCCTTTAAGACACTGAATGTACACTGTGAGGAAACAACATTTGTCATTAATTTTGTTGGTCTAAGTGAGTTAAAGCAGAAATAATATATCGTTTATAACATAATGTATGGGTGATTAAGATTATTTACTAGAGGAAGGGATAGTTCAACCCCAGGCACTGCGATCGACTGACCTATTGTGCAACTTACCTCTTAAAATACCTAGTTCAGCAGATTGGTGCCCCTAATAAGTTCCAGCAACCCACTGACTAGCTCACACTGCTGAAGATCCCTAGGGTCTTGGAAACCAAAAGCGTGCAAGAGCCTCAAAATCATAAATTATGTGACCTGCAGTTTCCTCCTCCTTCCTGCACAATCTACGCATGGTTTCTCCATGGTATACACCTATCCTGTTCATGTGCACCCTCAGACCACAGTGCCCTGTTATAAGCCCCATGATACTCTTGAATTGTGCTCTGCCCAGGGCATCTGCTGCCCCTTTGATTCCTCCAGAAGGAACTTTGCTTAAGAGATGTTTACTATGGGAGTGCCCATGAAGGTTGTCCCATCTTACCTGGTGTTGACATGTAATCAACCCATTAATAGCGGACCTGGCCAACGATAGATAAATCCCTAAAGCCGGCTCAGGTCCGATAAACTCAGATGCAGATCCAAGTCCAGCCAGTCGTTCTGCTTCCTCACTACCCTCAACTCCCCTATGCCCCGGAACCCAGTGAAGAGTTACCCGGTTATAACAGGACAGAACGTCAAGGTTTTTCAAACACTCCCAGACCAGCTTGGACTGTATTATGGGACCCGCAAGTGCTTGTATTAGTTAGGACCCGCAAGTGCCTGACTATCGGTATGAATATGAATACGTGCCTTCTTGAAGCCCCGATCCAAGTTCTCCCGAACACAGTCATTGACGGCCATCACTTCAGCCTGAAATACTGTTGTGTGCTGTCCCAGGGTAATTACTTTCTTTAACCCCGGTCTCAGACCGTACACCAGTGCCTGACTTTGTCTTGGAGCCATCTGTATACTATACTATGTCTCCAGGTTTTTCCAACACACGATATTTCCCCTCAAAGGCCAAGTTGACATCAAAGGGTCTAGATACTATGTGCCGTTTAACCATCTAATCAGTCCTCATCATCAAGATTGGGTCAAAGATCTTGTCTGTCATTCTAGCATGCCCATGTATGGGTGATAATTGAATACCAATGAATTATTAATACAACAATTGCAATGTGTTTCATCAACTCATTCTTAAATTAAACAATGCAGTGTTAAATCTACTAAACGGTTGTTTGTGTTTTATTTTAATCTGATGCTAATTACTCTACTTATTCAAGAAATACTTAAATTATTTGGTAACAAATTCTGGCTTTTATTCTTCTGAATGTATATTACTTGAAAAAAATTCTGTCAAAAAAATGTTTTAGTTAAGTCAGCCTCCATTGAGTGATTACGAGCGACATATGCACTTTGTTATCCGAGAAAAGATAACCGGTTTCAACGTGATGACACCAAAATGTCGAGGGGCCCTACTTACGGAAATAATGCACGAGATGAAATCACTTAAAGAAGAACTTGATGATCGTAAGTATGGTATGTATAATGTAAATTACTGTTTCTGCTTCAGGCTTTTGTAAGAGTCAAGCTGCTGGTCAAGTGTTAAGTTGTTATATTCATTGTAAATGTGGTAAATTGTTTTGTTATTTTATGGCAAAAAGCACATTGAGGCTATTATCGCCTCCCTAAATGTAAGTGTGTGTAAAAAGTTAGTCATAAGTGTAGTGTTGTAAGTGTAAGTGTGTTAGACTCGGGTACCGTGAGGGTAGTCTAAATCCTCTCAATAGATATTGAAAGGTAGTTGAGTAATCAGCATGGCATATTTCGTTACTGAAACAAGGTTATTTTACAAAAAGAGACGAAAATAACACAAACATAATTTATTTAAATGGCCATTGTGAAAAGCCAAATCAAAAAAAGCACTATAGCACCAGATTAAAACTATAACTGTACTGTACACGTAGGATCGTGCAACTACGCTTGATGAGTGACAACAAAAAAGTGAACCAGTAACGAACAAACTTTCACTTTTCCACAGTGCTGGCAATATTTCAAATAATAAGTACATCATAAAATCATCCATAATAAATGATTATAGTTAAGTAGAAATAAAATAAGAAATTGTTTTTAATTTTTAATCATTGTAACACTATTGTTAGTGTAGTAATTAAAGATATAATATTATTCTGTTCACAATTATGCTAAAAAAAAATAAATTGTTCTGTTGTTGGCAATTCTGTGTAGTCATCATGTGCGCTTGCACTTTGCAGTAAATTTTACAACATTGATAAAATACTATTATACTAACAAATAAGACACTATTTTTAAACTTTTGGAATAATTATGCCCTATTTAATTTATGAGATATTTATTTTAACAAAATATTTTTTATATTTTCTGCCAACTAAGAATTTATGTTGGGCCAACAGCAGAGGTTTTCATGAATGTAACAGTTGGCCTAGCAAACAAACAGCTTGTTAGTCCATTGAAGATAATTCGTTGGCGTATTAACTAACCATTGCCCAACTTTGCCGACAAAATCCCAACATTGGGCCAACAATGTGTGCTACTGGGGAGGTGAAGCTACCCCCTACGGGTAAATTTTATATGGGTAATTTTATATGGTGAATTTGTGTTCAATTATAAAACTTGTATTGCTATTAGGGGCTAAGTTTGTATTCTATATTGAACATAGCAGTGGTATAGTGCATTTCCTTTATAGAACTAGTAACTAACATTGTTGATATTTTCTGTGGATTACATTGGTCATCTGTTTTTATTCTATACAACTGGTATAACTTGTAAAGACTTCATTTTTTGCATGCTATCAAACAAAACAAAAGACATATGTTTTTTTTATATTTCATGTAAAAACATCTCTCAGGATCATCGTTCACTGGTCAAATTCCATTTTTTTATCCATTACTTTCAAGTTTTAAACATTTCTTTTCACCTACAAAATATTTAGCAAGATATCCTATAAATACACGAGTTTATAAGAGTTGATTTGCAACATCCTTGATGTACTTTAAATTACTTGCACCTCAGACAAGAGTCTGTAAAAATGGTTTGTTAGATATGGTTTTACATGTGTGTATTAACTGTAACAATATGACCACATCTGAATCTGTATTAAAATTTTAATTTAAATAAAATGAGGTCAAATACAGTGGTACCTCGACATAAGAGTTTAATTCGTTCCGTAACCTTGCTCGTATGTCAAATTGCTCGTATCTCAAAGCAATTTTACCCATTGAAATTAATTGAAATGCCATTAATCCGTTCCAGCTCCCAAAACAGCACCTCAGTTGTTTTTGTTAAGTGTTTTTGAATAAGAAAAATGTATTTACAATAAGAAACATTTATTTATGAATAACAAATACATATTCTATAAAAACATAATAAAAGAAAAAGTGAAGTGCTTACAGAAGCGCTTAATTTTCGTCACTGGTCTTCGCTTTTTTTATCACGCTTTGCTCATTTTCACCTGCAGATCGTTTAAAAAAACTTTCCTAGTAGGTTTGTTTCTTCTCTCTTTCAGGATATTGCGGAAATGAGTTAGGCAAGTTTCGTTGAACAACTCCGATGCACGACCAGTTGCAACTTTTTCGGTGTGATTTTTATCCACGAACTATACAACTTTCTCCCACATTTCCAAGATCTCCTTTATACCTCTTGTAGAGATAACCTTCTCCATCTCTGGCTCCTCTTCAAAACTAATTTTTCGTTGAACCATCGTATGCTGCTGTGCATGTAGATCGTGTAATTCCTCGGTAGTCAGCTCCTGAGACTGTTTCTCGATGAGTTCGTTCACATCTCTCATCCAACTCCAGGCCCATGGATTTTCCTACAGAAACAATCACCTCTACCACAGATACTTTGGGTTCCAATCCTTCGAAGGCCCTTTCAGCTACAGCCTCAGGCCACAGCTTCTTCCATGCAGAGGTTAAGGTCCTCGTTGTAACAACCAGCCAGGCCTGATCAATAATTCTTAGGCATATCACGATGTTAAAGTGGTCCTTCCAGAACATGCGCATACAGACTGAGATCTAATCTGAGGTGGGAGAAACTGTTAGACGCTGCACACGACACCAACATGCGCACACAGACTGAGATCTAGTCTGAGGTGGGAGAAACTGTTAGACGCTGCACACGACACCAACATGCGCACACAGACTGAGATCTAGTCTGAGGTGGGAGAAACTGTTAGACGCTGCACACGACACAACATGCGCACACAGACTGATATCTAGTCTGAGGTGGGAGAAACTGTTAGACGTTGCACACGACACAACATGCGCACACAGACTGAGACCTAATCTGAGGTGGGAGAAACTGTTAGACGCTGCACACGACACCAACATGTGCACACAGACTGAGATCTAGTCTGAGGTGGGAGAAACTGTTAGACGCTGCACACGACACCAACATGCGCACACAGACTGAGATCTAGTCTGAGGTGGGAGAAACTGTTAGACGCTGCACACGACGCCAACATGCGCACACAGACTGAGATCTAGTCTGAGGTGGGAGAAACTGTTAGACGCTGCACACGACGCCAACATGCGCACACAGACTGAGATCTAGTCTGAGGTGGGAGAAACTGTTAGACGCTGCACACGACACCAACATGCGCACACAAACTGAGATCTAGTCTGAGGTGGGAGAAAGTGTTAGACGCTGCACACGACACCAACATGCGCACACAGACTGAGATCTAGTCTGAGGTGGGAGAAACTGTTAGATGCTGCACACGACACCAACATGCGCACACAGACTGAGATCTAGTCTGAGGTGGGAGAAAGTGTTAGACGCTGCACACGACACCAACATGCGCACACACTGAGATCTAGTCCGAGGTGGGAGAAACTGTTAGACGCTGCACCCCGCATGTTGGGATTGTGTGCAGTGGTGTAGTGTGCGATTCCTCTATCTCAAATCTTGCTCTCATCTCAAAGAAAAATATCACTCGCTCGGCGGCTCGTATCTCAAAACACTCGTATATTAGGGCACTCGTATATCGAGGTACCACTGTATTAGAGTAGAAGAAAATTCAATTTTTGCAGGCCTTTTTGCAATAAATTCAAACACTATTGTTATAAATAGTACAAGTTTATTGTTGGTAAATAGTTTGACGGCTTATTATTGGCTGTAGCTATTTGACCTCAGCACACAAATGAAAATCCAAACATATAAAAACAAAGAAATATAAACAATTTTGTTTAAAACACCTAGAAAAATGTAAATATGTTCATACCATTTTAAGTTGCATAAAAATGTACAATTTTCATTTATGAAGGTGTTTTTTTAGATGAACAATTAAACTTAAGAAGAGAAGTTCAGCAAAGTTCGTGCGAAATCATAGCGCATCCAAGACATCATCGACCTTCACTGATAGATCTATTGACAGGAGCTAATCAGTCAAGTGGCAATGTTACCCCCGGACACAGAGGTAATTACATTTCTTTTGTTTCCACCATGTAGAATTTATTTATTGAAGTATATTTAAATTTGAATAAATAAAAATGGGTTTATGTGACATTTTTAGTTTTTTAAAATTGATTACTAGACAGACCATCTGAGCAAGTTTCATACTAGTGACTACAGATTGTGTCCTATAATTTTAAATCTAAACTTGAGAAGATCGTTTTTGTAGTTAATGGAACTTTTCTATTTATAAATTAATTCTGTTAAAATTGTATTAATATTGATTAAATTTAAATAAGTAATGGTAATAATTTAATTTTTTTTTTAATTTGCATACATGAGTCAACAAATAACTTTTTATATTTTAACCTTAAAAATCTAATTTGTACAAAAAATGGAAACTAGTACTTCTTTCTTTTGAAAGACTTTCAAATGAATTTATTTTAAATAATATATAAAACTATTTTGAACAAAATAAAATTTAATGATTAATAATTTTTGTTGTGAACATTTCTTATTTTAATAAAAATCTATATTTTTGAACAATAGAATCACAATTGGAAGTTATAAAATCACAAAAAAATTGTGTATTTCTTCGTAAAAAGGTTATATCTTAAATGAAATTTTGATTACATTGTGTATAGTAAGAAGCTTAAAAACTAATAATAAGGTACTTTGATCAACTTTGCTTTGATTATGATCTTCATGTATGATTAAATGTAAGCAAAGTTATTACCCAAGTCAGTGTACAAAACTTTAAATAAATGCAAGTTGAAGTGTACACCAAAAATAAAATAAAAATAAAAATGAATAATTACAGTCGTAAGGTAGTACTCCTTTTTCTTAATTCTTTTGTCAACTGTTATTATGGTTCACTATGAATTATTAAAATTTTAATTTATTTAAAATTAACTGAGATAGATAGGAATTTGCACACACATAAAACACACACACACACACACACACACACACATAAAAAACATACACATACACATGAACACACACACACACACACACACACACACACACACACACACACACACACACACACACACACACACACACACACACACACACACACACACACACATGAACACACACACACACACACACACACATGAACACACACACACACACACACATGAACAAAGACACACACACACACACACACACACACACAAGAACACACACACACAACATGAACACACACACACACGCACATGAACACACACACACACATGAACAAAAAAACACACACACATGAATACACACACACATACACACACACACACACACATGCACATGAACACACACACACATGAACAAACAAACAAACACACACAAACACACATGAAAACACACACACACACACACACACACACACACAAACACACAACACACACACACACACATGAACATACACACACAAGAACACACACACACACACACACACACACACACACACACACACACACACACACACATGAACACACACACACATGAACAAACACACACACACACACAAACACACATACACACACACACACATACACACACAAACACACATACACAACACACACAACACACACACACACACACACACACACACACACACACACACACACACACACACACACACACACACACACACACACACACACACACACACACACACACACACACACACACACACACACACACACACACACACACACACACACACACACACACACACACACACACACACACATGAACACACACACTCACATGAACACATACACATACATATATACACACACACACACACACACACACACTCACACATTTGAATCAACACCCCTTTTTTGAAATCTGGGTACCTGAACAGGCTATAAATTGACCAAAATATCAAGATGGATTTTATCCATAACAAGTAAGTTTCATATAATCAGACAGAGTAAAAAGATGTTAAGTGAAAAAATTAATTTAAAATTCTCCTAACAATATATACACTTGGTTGCAACAATAAGTTTTTCAAAAATATAAAATTCAAAAATTAAAAATTATTCATTTTTTTAAAAAGAAAAAAACAGAACCCTACTTAGTTGTATAGTTGTATTTATTTTTGTATATCTCCAACTAAAAGAAATGTTTATTTTATGAAATATAACAGTAAGTTAAAAGGATTATGTTATAATAAAAGAATTTTTTATAAAATATCAATTTTATATTTGATAGCTACAAAGTTGATTTTATATAAAAATCAGTTGTTACATTACTTTAAAAGTGTACAAATATTCCAACATTTATTTTATTGGACTTATTCTTACAAGGACTTTGAAAGGACTACAATTCCAACTTATGTTAGAATTTAATTATAATTTGTAGCGTAACATTGTTTCAGAGTCGGTCTCCAGCATGCCGGGAAGTGGAGGGCCGGATTCTGGAGCTATGGTTATTTTGGCTAATTATGCGACAGGTGCATAGAACCTCAAATTTGTCTTGTTTGTAACTTTCATGGTAGACAAGCAACCCTGTCTGTGTACAGTTGTGTACCATTTGATGTTAGAAACTTAGATAGTGATGCTCGTACACAAACGTTTGTCTACAGAAACTGATCCGTGTGTTAAAAATATTACTCACTGTTTTATTATTAAATAGTGAGTAATATACTCATTTATTTGGATTACAATTTTTTTGGGGTATTTTAATTTTGTTGTCGTTAGCTTACGCTAACTATACGTATTTTTTTACAAATTAATTTTAAATCTGAAAGTAATTGATTGGAAACAACGGTAACGGGGCTTAAATAAAATTTACATCGGTCTGTAATAATGACAAGTGTGCATGCATGGCTGGTCGATTATTTTGTCAAACTGAAATAATATAAATTGTGATTGGTCATGTTTCATCAAAAAGAAATTTTGTAAATTTTTTACTGCAATTTGTTTTTCTGATACGAAGTAACAGTTTTGTTACTTCATTGAAAATAAATTTTCAATATGTAATTATTGCAAGTTTGATGAAATGTAGATTGGGGAATGTTAATTGACTGTTATTTATTGTTCAAACTAATTACTGAATAACTACTAACATTTGATTTATACTAGTACGAATAATTAAAAAAAAAAAATTTTTAATTTACCTAACCTGTTTTGTTAAATTTATACTATTATAAATTTAACATCCTTAATTAATATATTTCTAACCTACAATTGAGGCTGAAAAATATCCAAATTAATTACAATTTGTGATGTTCTTGGCCTACATTCTTTAAGATAATTTGAATAACTCATGTCTTGCCGAAGTACAACAATTATTCTGGCTATTAATGTGAAGACAGATTATCTGTAACTTTGTGCGTAAATCAAATAATTTACTCGAGGCAGCTCGGATGTAATTTTGTATTGAGCAACCTTTGTGGGCTACCTTATATCTGCCCACACGCATGAAGATATAACGTCTTACAATGTTATTAAACATTCAAGACGTTCGTAAGATCCATCTCACAATATACGAGGGTGGTGTGAAAAGTTTCCGACCTAACAAAGATACAAGACATTTTTTCAGAATTTTTTTTTTAATTTTTCAACAGTCTCCTTGTACCTCTACACACTTCTCCCAGCGATGCTCCCATCTCTGTAACCCGTCTCTGTAAATAATACTCGCCGTTTTTCACTGCAAAATAATTGTTCACGAAGGTGATTGCCTCTTCATTTAACTAAAATCTCTTTCCTCCAACCGCAATTTTTAGATGAGGGAACAAAAAGAAGTCGCTTGGGGCTAGATCTGGTGAGTAAGGCGGATGGTCAAGCAGTTCAAACCGTAATTCGTGGATTTTCGCCACGACAACCGATGAGGTGTGAGACGGTTCGTTGTCTTGGTGAAACAGGATTTTCTTTTTCTGCAAAAGTGACCGTTTTTCCGCAAGTTCTGACTTTAGCTTGTCAAGTAATGATGCGTATTATGCTCCTGTAATGGTTTTTCCTTTTTGAAGACAGTCGATTAAAATAACACCATGACTATCCCAAAAAAACAGTCGCCATCACTTTCCCAGCCGAAAAAACAGTCTTTGCTTTTTTTGGAGCCGGTTCCTCCTTTTGCAGTCCACTGTTTGGACTGTATTTTTGTTTCGAGCGTATAATGATGTATTCAAGTTTCATCTACAGTAATTAATCGGCGCCAAAACTGGGATTTATTGCGCCTAAATTGCGCCAACAGAGCATTGGAAATGTTCATTTGAACACGTTTTTGGTCTAACGTGAGCAAACGCAGCACCCAACGCGCGGACAGCTTTCTCATGTCTAAATGTTGATTTAATATGTGACAAACACGTTCTTTTGACAAGTTCATAACGTCTGCTATCTCTCTCACTTTAATTCGGTGGTCATCTAGCACTATTTGGTGATGTTTTCGTCGGTAGTTGCAGTTTTTGGACGTCCCGAACGTTCATCGTCTCCCAAGCTCTTACGGCCACGTTTAAATTCAGCTGCCCAAAATTTCACTGTGGTAAATGATGGTGCAGAGTCCCCATACACAGAATCCAACTCATCTTTGATTTGCTTAGGCGTATTGCCTTTCAAAAACAAATATTTAATGACAACTCGATACTCGATTTTGTCCATTTTCATAAAAATACTCACATCAGCTCACTCAAACGACTGTTACATAACAACTGCACGTCCAAAATGGCTGAAATATTGGTGAGTAACTGTCAACAGATGAACAACGAAATTCGAGTGTTGCCACCGACGAGTGGTGCTATCTACATGTTGAGATGGGAAACTTTTCAGACCACCCTCGTAAATTATCATGAAATAGTTGTCAGTCCTGTGTTGGTATTTTTTCCTCCAGTTGTAATAACTTCTTGTTGTAGTTCTGTAACTTTTGTTTGTTGTAAACAAAGCTTTTGCAATACATGTAAACAATGTTAAAATAAAACAATTACAAAATTTATCAGATGAAATACAATAAAGAACTACTATAAAATTATGTCTCAGTTTCAGTAAAACTGAACTATTTAATTTTCATTCGGTTATTTACCTGGCTGCCTTGCAGTATTTATATGATATGTACAATGCTTCATCCGTTTATTCAATGACAAAATGATATAAGCTGAACTCTGTGTAGCATGGTTGTCTCTAATAACTGTTTATCTGTGTCTGCAACACTGTTTACCATAGTTACAGTTATCTTAGATAAGTAAAGTACCATATGTGCTTGTATCACTATCCTCCTTTCCTAAAACCAAGTTATGTTCTGACAATGTCAACTTGCACTGGATCTGGTAGAGCACCTGATTAAGTGAATTGTTTATTTCTTAAAAAACATTAATTTAATATCCAGTAAATAAAAATAACAATTAAATTCAAGCCTGATCAGATTGGAATGAAATAAAATGTTAAACGATTATAAAAACAACCATAAACAGTCTGCATGATTAAAGATTTTAAATTGAATTAGTTCACGCATTTCAAATTTGGTTTGTATATTCATAGGCCTAATTATTTCTCCTTTTGCTAATGAAATGGTGTGTCTTGACTCAGCTGATAATTTTTTAACTTCACATTATGATTAGCAAAAATTAATTACTGTAATTTTTAAATAGCCTACAATGAATAGTGTATAAGATCATAATGTTCTTTTTTCTGATAAATCCTACTTTTTTATCTTTAAAAGCCGCCTCGGTGGCCTAGTTGATAGCGTAATGGGCTTTCACCCCGAGGATCCGGGTTCGATTCCCGACCAGGGCTTGGCATTTTCATAAGCTATAAATCATCCCATCGTCTGCATTAGCCCAAGCATCTTCAATAGTCGGATGTTAAACACACAAAAAAAATTATCTTTAAATTAAGCAAAAAATAATATGATAACCAAGGTTAAATCAAAATCAGACAGACAAATCTACATTGACAGTTCAAGTTTGAGCTCTGTTATGAAATGATCAGAGCTAGTTTTGTGCGCAAAAATGTTATTATTTATTATTTTAATTTCTATCACTAAGTGAAAATACATATTCAGGAAAAAGTATTGTTTGTTTATGCAGTTGCAGAAGTGTTGTACAATATCTGCTACTCAGGGTTACTGTTTTTCGTTCGGTAGCTACCTGCAACTGACATTAGGGCTAAAGTAACACATGTTTTGAGTTTTTCATAATTTAAAATTTGTAAGCCAGTCAAGGATCTCATTTGTTGTGAAATTCAGTTTAAATTAAGATTTTTTAACGCAAACAATATGCGACTGAAATTTTTTGGGAATTACATGAAAAATTTGGTAAAAGTATAAGCAGAACTAATGCGGAAATGGATACAGCAGCTAAAGGACATTCCAATATTCACGAAGAGTGTCAGTCTTTATTTGAGGAAAGCGTTTAAAAAAAATGTATGAAAGTTGAAAGTTCATAATGTCTTTGTTATCTAATGAACCTGAATTATAATTTCTTCTTCATTGTTGAATGCCTAGGTTATTTTAAACACTGTTTTTGCTGAGTTCTGAAAAACAAAATGAAATGATGATACTTAATTCATTTTCACTTTTACTACAATGAAGGTGACGATTTTTGAAAATAAATTGTCCAAAAAAAGGTGTGGATGGAGTGGCAACACAAACGCTTTTTAAGAAAACACAAGTTCAAAACCAGACATCTTGACATGAGAAATTTTGTGTTTTAGGATAAGAAAAGGATAGTGTTAACACTTTTACCGAAACCCTATCTTTATAACATTAATCGAAACCCTGGGCCTGAGAGACCATCATGTCCGAAAAAGTTTAATATAATCAGATATATCCGAATCACTACCTTTCCCAGTAAAAATATAGGCATTTAAGAGGCAAGACGTCTTCAAATCACACATGCACATAATTTTTATTCAATATTTCTTAGGTTTCTTTGGGATAAAAACCTTGAAACTGCAGTGTCCTCTAAATGGAGCTAACATTTTGTGAATTGTAACTTCAGGCAAAACTGAGTAGACAGTTTTACTGTTAGATACAAACTGCTTAAATATTTCACTGATTGAAGCTGCTTTGTTGTTTTTTCTTTGCGTCATCGAACCTAAGGCACATTAGAAGAATTTAAAATCTTTTCTCTGACATTGTGGCTATACATATTGGACGACTGTATATATTTTCTACAATAGTTTTGCCCCTGTTTTTGATGCAAAGTAGATCTTCTTCTTCAGAGCTAGCTTCAATTGATTTGTTGTCACCATGTTGCTCCTGATCTGGTATGACAAAATCAGGATCACCATCGAGTCATCAACAATACTTCTGTCACTGTTCCAATCGTCATAATCAAGAAGCAGTTTGCGTATTCTATCACTAAACTCAGGGTCTTTAGGATTTAAGTTCCGAAATTTTCGACTTGATCTATTTAGTTCATTTTGACTCTCCATATTGCCTGCATACTATTTCTTAGAATACGTATATGTATACAGATGAATAAAATGAAATGAAAATTCAACACGCAATTCAACAATTATATATATTGTATTATTATTTTGATTTCATTATTGCAACATAGCCACCGGACCACATATTCAAATGATTAGGATTGTGACCTATTCTTGCCATCAGTGGTCTATCAACTCACCTCATAAAGGCTACCGCGGTTTCGAAACTATAGTTTCATCTTCAGGCCGTTATACAAAATGTTAAATCCCTCTGTCGAGGTCGTCACAAAGTCAAACAAAACATTAAAACATACGTCACAAACACTGAGCACAATTACACGTTTAAAATATTCATTATGAAATTCGGCTTGGCCAAGCTACACACGCGACTCGTACGTCGTTACATTCCGGACTGCGGAGTCTCCATCATTAGTAGGGCGCCCGTCCTTGTTATCAGTTAAGTCTGTTGGTTTTTGTTACTTACTCAAATCACTTATCCTTAGAGCCATGTCATATATTAAATTTGATTTAAATGAAAGTTTTTAACAACTTCTGGTTCAGATTGTTAAAAATGGTGGGGATGTTCAGACCCCCAGAACATCCTCAATGAAAAACTTTCATTTAAATCAAATTTAATATATGACATGGCTCTAAGGATAAGTGATTTGAGTAAGTAACAAAAACCAACAGACGCACCGTAACTGATAACAATGACGGGCGCGCTACTAATGATGGAGACTCCGCAGTCCAGAATGTAACGACGTACGATTCGTGTGTGTAGCTTGGCCAAGCCGAATTTCATGATGAATATTTTAAATGTATAATTGTGCTCAGTGTTTGTGATGTATGTTTTAATGTTTTGTTTGACTTTGCGACGACCTCAA
Source organism: Callitettix versicolor (assembly GCA_022606455.1). NCBI lineage: Eukaryota > Metazoa > Arthropoda > Insecta > Hemiptera > Cercopidae > Callitettix > Callitettix versicolor. Next base: position 8,875,274 of record CM040189.1, on the reverse strand, counting down.
AAGAGGGATTTAACATTTTATATAACGGCCTGAAGATGAAACGATAGTTTCGAAACCGCGGTAGCCTTTATGAGGTGAGTGGATAGACCACTGATGGGAAGAATAATCCTAATCATTATTATTTTGAATAAATCAAAATAATAATCCAATACACAAAGTTTACTATAAAACTGAGTAAAATAAAAGAATAATTCAACACACAAAATAATACAACACTGAATAAAACAAAACAATAATCCCATACACAAATCGCTTACACTGTTAACTGAAACCTTGGGCTTCTCTGACCAGCACGTTTTCGACAAAACAACCGACAAAATCACCTGCCTTACAAAAATTAAGCAAATAGTAGCTTATTGTTTAGAGTAAGAAGAAGGGGGAAGGTATTGGGGGGGATGAACTTTCTCCTTCAAACAGTGTTACCAATAGAAGACCTCAAAAATTTCCGTGGGCTTGTGAGACCGGGGTTTCAGTAAAAGTGTTAATTGATTTTGCCAGGAAATGAAACAATAAATGCTGAAAGATATTGTCATACTCTCAGAATTTGCTTTTCAATCCAGAATAAAAGCAATGAGGATCTAGAATAACGAGAAAAAGGTTCCTGTAGTAATTATTACTCAGGACAAAACGGGATTGGTGACCCACCCACAGAAAAAAAGTCATTATGTAACAGCTAAGTCAGATTATGAGTAGGAAAAAAAAGTGCAAATTAAGTAAAATTTTACCCATAATTGTTAAAATCTTTCAGAATATTTATTATAATCACAAAAATGGTTTGTGAAATCCTTAAGGATAGAATTAAATCAGATTTTCCCATAAGACAATAGAAACTCATGCATTTTATCCCACTTTAAATGTGAACTAAATTGACTAATTGACTAACTTATTCAATGCAATTTGTTTGTTCTAGTTATGCCTGCTTTAAAAAAATATAAACAGGTTAAAAACGTGGAGTGATAGTTTTTTAAGAGAAAATCTAAATTGATCTTCCTAAAATTATAATTAATTTATTTATTTTGGTTGAATAGTATAATAAAATTTTGATAAGTATCAAAAGCCCCATCTTTAATGAGGATGAGCGTAGTTGGCTCAAGTTTAGTTTAAAGTCCTACGAAAGTCAAATTATTGTATATCATTTCCTATAAAAATTTTAATAAATTGGTTTACCAACAAAGAAATAAACAACATAAGATCGGTTATTTTAAGCTATTATATATAATTTTTTTTGTTATTTTAAGGCGAAAAGCACATTGAGGCTATTATAGCCTCCCTAAATGTAAAGTGTTATAGTCATAAGTGTAGTGTTGTAGTGTAAGTGTAAGTGTGTGTTAGACTCGAGTACTGTGAGGGATGTCTAAATCCTCTCAATAGGTACAGCTAGTCTGCACCCCCTGCGGAGATTAAACTGTTATAACCGCCAACTTAAACTGGAGGCGGAATTAACCAGAAAAACCAAAAACCAGTTATTTTTGCAATAAACACTATCTCCACTTTGTATGAGGACCGAAGAACTGCAATGCCCCAGAATGTACAAACATATCAAAACTCATTTGATTGCTTAAGCCCTTAAGAAAGCATAATTAGTCGTTACCTATTCACCAGTATACCTATATAAGAGCTTAGAAAACCACTATTTCATGATATCGCATTTATGAAAGAAGAAAATGAATTTTATGACTTAATTATTATCAGTAAACATTTACTGTTTGATTTTAAGTTTGTTTTTTTTTTAATATATGTTATAAATGGCGCCCTTCCTAGAGTGGTGTTTAGGGCATGTGCTCTGCTTGCCATCCTGACTGTTATGTCACTGAATAAGAGTCTGGGATGCACAGACATGAAGTCTTATTGCTTCATGACAATCTGATATACGTAAGGCTATGTTTGCCTGTAGCTCTAATAGTAGGGGACAATAAATTGAAACAAGTTGAATATTCAAAGAGAATGAAGCCTTTTTTAAAAGAACGAGATAGAGTAAATAGACTACCTAAACAAAATTGAAAGTGCTTCAAACCAAATCTTGTATTACGAAATTACAAAAATGTTTTACTTTGAGGAAATATTTAATGTTTTAATGAGAGGGTTAGCTTGAGTCAAGTAAAATGAAACCAGAGATGACACTTTTAAGCTGAGCTATATTTTAAGAGATGATAAAATAACATATCTCTCTGGTATTTTCGACAGTAGCGGTTTGTTAAGTTTCTTACAACGAGTCAGTCATCAGTTGGCTTATATGTTATAGATTTTTATAGTCTATACTGACTAATATGCTATACGAGGTGTGTTCAGAAAGTAACGAGAATTTTAATTTTTTGAACAAAATATTTATTTATTCTTCTACATTGATGTTGTCGCCTTCAAAATTGGAAGTCCCCATTGGAGATTATGAACTTGTGCCATTCTTCCAATCCTCGAAACACTTCTCAAACTCGATCTTTGAGGTAGCCTTTAGGTCTTTCAGCGATGCGTTTTTAATGTCATCTACGGCTGTAAAACGACAGCCCTTTAAGGTTCTCTTTATTTTTGGAAATAGGAAAAGTTCACGCGGAGCCATGTGTGGCGAATATAGAGGCTGGGGCATTGTTACAGTACTGTTTGTGGCCAAAAATTCACTAACAAGCAATGAAGTGTGAGCTGGTGCATTATCGTGATGCAAAAGCCATGCATTGTTTTTCCACAGATCCGGGTGTTTTTCCGGATTGCTTCACGCAAACGGCTTTGAACTTGTAGGTAGTACTCCTTATTGACCATTTCACCGGGTGGCAGGAATTCATGATGCACTATGCCATTAATATCAAAGAACACAGTGAGCATAACCTTCACGTTCGACCGCACTTGTCGAGCCTTTTTCGGTCTTGGCGAGCCAGAATGCCTCCACTGGGATGATTGAGCCTTAGTTTCGACGTCATATCCGTAAACCCATGTTTCGTCACCTGTTATAATACGTTTCAGTAATTCTGCATCGTCGTTGACTTCATTTAGTGACTCCTGAGAAACTTCCATTCGCCGCTGTTTTTGTTCAAAATTTAACAATTTTGGAACAAATTTTGCTGCCACGCGTTTCATACACAAAACATTGGAAACAATGTCATGACATGATCCAATCGATATGCCAACATCATCAGCGACCTCTCTAATTGTGATTCGGCGATTGTTCATAACCATTTCTTTCACTTTTTCCACGTTTTCATCGGTTGTTGATGTGCTGGAGCGTCCAGGGCATTCGTCATCTTCAACGTCTTCACAGCTTTCTTGGAAACGCTTATACCACTTGTAAACTCTTGCTTTACTCATAGCCGACTCAACATAGGCCTTTGTTAACATTCCACACACTTTGTTACACTTTATTCCATTTTTTACGCAAAATTTGATACAAATTCTTTGATCAATTTCTTTTAACAAACGAAAATCGCCGAGCTCATAAAAACACGTCTAACCTTAGTGGCTGTCACAGACAAAGTGAACAATGAAAACAGCTGAAAGTTTTATCATACTTCAAGGGCATGTATACCAACATAATAAAAAAAATGTTTGATAATCGGACTCTCCGAACCCGTGAAATTTAAAAATTGTCATTACTTTCTGAACACACCTCGTATATTGACTTTAGAGATAATGTATTGGAATGGATGAAGCATGTAGGTAATGATGAGGATATCTATATTTCCTAATGTTTTTAAAATGGAACACTGTACTTAGTAGTAAATTTCGGTTTTGCCTAAATAACTCTTATAACTTTTGTTAACTATATTATTTATTTTTTAACCATTTCCCATTTTGTTTGTAATGTTGACGTTTTGTTATAAGCGAACAATTAACACAATAAAGATTTATTTTTTGTTTGTCTTACTTTTTGTTACACATTGTGTGTTTGTGTTATTTAAGGAGAAACTTTAAGTCCCGGAGAAGACAGTTCTAGTGAATTGGGAGGCTCCAAACCGAATAAGCCAAGACTGCAAAGATCGAAAGCACAAAGTAGAAAAACGTTTCGTCTGAGAAAAAGTAGAAATGAGGTAAGAACACTTTTTACACTTATACACTTTGGGGATGTGTAATAGCTTAGAGATTTATTAACTTAGAGATTCGTTTTTTCCTTCGACAGTATCGTGTTATAAGTTAGAGATCGACCTGTGTAATAAGATAGAGGTTCCGTACTGTGTATTAACTTAGAGACTACAGTTCCATAAAGTGTATTGCACTATGTGTATATGTTGCCGACGCCGCTGCTTGCAGGCGCTTCAGTATCTTTACAGTTTACAGTTGAATATATTGTCAGTACTTAAATATACAATTATCTGTATAGAAAATAGAAATATTGGTGTTTTATCGAAAAAAAAACGTAAGTTTATATGAATTCATTAATTTAGGGTTATTTTCTTAATTCAATCCGGATATGGTTTGAATAAAAC
>CM040189.1:8813365-8865865 GCA_022606455.1 Callitettix versicolor | reverse complement strand
ACTACAAGCAACAAGCAACTTTGGAATGAAGGGAAAAAGCATAAAAGCAGGTAGAAGTAAATCAGTTAGCAGGAAAACAGTTTTAGCGCTTGCGGCAGCGTTCGAATAGAACAGTCCGTTCCTTGTTTAACAAATCATAAACTAGTCCAAATTAAACTGCTTGTTTCCGTTTGAAAAAGCAGTTTGTTTGACATTTATAGAAAAGCAGTTTTTTAAACAGTTTGGTGTTTTCTGTCCCGCCACTAAAAGAGAGTGATGTTTCGTATTCCACATGAACGTATTCCACAGATCACTTAGGTAGAGGCAAGGGGTTTTAAGGAAATGCATGTGAATGTTTTCTCGTTCTTATGGCTAGTAGGTACTTTATTATGAAATGCCAGTGGTCGAAAGCAATCATACGATGATGGACATCAAACATCATAAACAGAAATTTTCATTATAGAGGACTTAACCTCAATTTGATAAAACAGATATTGAAGGTCCCGCATATTTCAAAAACATTTCAGACTATTACTGTGCGACCATTGGAATTAAATAGCAACAAACACATGCTCCCTGGTTTCAACACCTGAGGGGCACAAGAGGAAACTACAGAAGCATCGTCAAGTGTGCTATAACTTGCAAAGACTTGGCTTAGGAATGCTCAGGCTGCAATGTGTATTATGTACCTATCCTTAAAGGATTCCATACAGAAAAAAATATTAGTTTAAGATGTTCGGGATTTCTTTAATAATTTATTGTGCAGAAAATTTAATTTTTAAACAATAATGAACAATGATTGTTTAATTAAGAATAAAATTAAAGATTGTTATTGAAACTTTTTGGTATAAAACGACACTCCTATATTTCCCAAGACGTCATTACTAACCAAAGGTTTAAATTAATGCATTTTTTTATTACAAATATAAAAGTTTACAATTGTTATGTTATGTTATTAAAATATTCTTTGTAATTGTAGTACAATACCTTTTTCCTAGTAAAGTTTAAAAATCTGAATTATATATGCGATGTTATGTTTGTGATACTGTAGTTGATAAGATTACGTCTCTTATCGTACATCTACTGGTACGTAAACGTAGGATAAGAAGATGAGATAAAAGTTATTGTTATACCAAAAAGAGTTTTGTAAGGAAGTTGTGATATTAGTAAAATGTGATGAGATACAAAGCGTAGATTTCTGTCAATATTGGCTAAATAAAAATGTTTTTTTTATTGTTTTCAAATTTTATCCTGAACCTACATCCTTTATGCAATGGTGTCCCAATACATACAGAGTAACTGAGTAAAAAAAAAACAAGAAAAAAATATTTAAGTATTAATTTTTGTGTGTTTAACGTCCAACTATTGTGCACACTTGGTTTAATGCAGACGATGGGATGATTTATAGCGTACGAAAATGCCAAGCCCTGGCCGGGAATCGAACCCGGGTCCTCGGGGTGAAAGCCCAGTACGGTATCAACTATGCCACCGAGGCGGCAAGTATTGAATCAAATTAAAGAATATCACTTGAATATTTCTTTAACATCTGGATTTTTTGTACTATGAAAATGGAGGTTATTGTTGTCACATTTTAACATTTCGCAGCAATAAGTTCTAAGATTTGCAATTATAATGTTAATAGGACAAGGGAAAGATCATTGTGCAAGTTTCATACCAAATAAAATGAATCTCGTATGACTTAGATAGTAACCAAGAAGCATACAGTTAATTTTTTTATCAGATCATCTGATACAGGTTTCTTAATTAATTAAATAAAATAAATTATTGTAGGACCTTGTTCAACCAAAGGTTTTTTTTGGTTTAAGCTCAAATTCATAACAACTTTTTAATACAATTAACTGCAAATTATTAAAACAGTGGTTTTATTTTTATTTTCATTAACTGCAGATGTTAATACAGTCCAATTATATAACAATTTTTAATTATGACAGGCTAATTTCGAGAAATTAAGAAAATTGTTTTGCAAGTAGCTTCTTATCTAACTTTTTTTTAAAAAAAGGAAAATCATATATTCTGTGTAGTTACTTATTAAGAATTATATTTAGGCAATATTTGACGAAAATTGTTAGAACCACTTTAAAAGAACTAATTTTTGTTAACATTTTTAATAATTTTTGTCTAGTTTTTTCCTTAGTTTTTCGTTTAGTCTCAATCAGTGTGTTTAAAAACAGATAAAAAACAAACAGACATTGAAGTAAATGCGGTTTTTTAATCCTAGAATGGACGGACTGGGTGCGTGAGACCCAGACATTTTTAAATTAAGTCTGCTCATGTTACTTTTTCTGACACAGCAGGATTTGTGTTTTAGGACTGTTTTTTTTTACTTTTGTTCATTTTAATACTATTGACAAGTTTAAACAAGTATAAGCGCAGTGCTTTTGTTGTTGACAAGAACTTGTCAAAACAGATGCTGCAACCCTACTTGACCATGCGAGCTCACTGCTCCAGGAAAGCATGGAAGATGCTCCATGTGTAAAGACAGCAAAACAAAATACTTTTGCAAAGAGTGTAAAATTTGGTTATGTCTTAACCAGTGAAATGTTGTGTAGTGATTGCTGTAAAAATTAAGTTATTTGTCCTCTCCAAAAACATATTATTTTTGTATTTTAATTAATTCTTAATATTTTTTCCTTAAAATCATTCTTTATATACTAGGTAAAATCAAACCCAATCAAAATTTAATTAAAATTTAATAACCTTATTAATGTTATTAAAAAAAATCATGTAATTTTTTGTTAAAAATGTACAAGATTACTTAGTTTTTTTTATACCATTATTTGAGTGCAATATTATTTTGTTAAAATAGTGTTATACTACTAAAAACACTCCAAGGTTTCATATAAAAACATTTTTTGGTTAATAAAAATAATTTGAAATTATTTATAGATTTTTTAATTCTTAGGTCTGTCAGACCCAGCCCGTCCATTTACGTAACTTTTTTTTGCCTGTTCATTCTAGGGTTAATTCTAGTGACCTCAAAAATCTTAAAATGGATTTCTTCATAGTTTATATTTCTTCTCTCTATGAGGTACTCTAAGAAAACAAAACGAAAATAAAATTAAAACAAAATAAGTAAAAGTCTCAAAAATATAAAACTTGTTGGTAAACTAAAAAAGACCATAATATATAATTATTAATAATAATACAAGCTTATTATTATTATTATTAATTGTCAAAACATTGGTTCCAATTCTTTGAAATTATGGTCGTAAAAAATAATCTATTAAAACATTGAGCTTGTTGGGTGTAAAGTGTGTTGCGGTAACATTACACTAATGAAAAATTTTTAATTAAATTAATTAATTAGTTTAATAATATGTAGCTCCATAATTACTATTAATAACAATAATAATAATAAAAACTCATAATTAAGAAGGCCAAGAAAGGTGAATGATTGACTGAATGGATGAATTGTAAGGTTATTATTGCACTGTGACAATTTTAGATCTACTATGCCCCCTATATTCTATATTCCTGAAATGCTCAGTTATGGCATCTTCTTCAGTCTTTTTATAAAGTCTAGGACTTGGAGACATTTCAAGGTGGGTAGCTCCCCCACGTCTAATAGGTAAATTCCCAGTTCTTTATTGAGGTATATACAGATGCTCGTTTTGCTAATTCTCTTTCAATTTTTCTTCTTTTGACCTTTATTATGGAAGTTCTGCTCCATTTGGCTAACCTATTTATTGTATGGTGAGATCCCACTTATTCTATTTTATATTTTTATTTATGGAAACACCCACAAGTAGCTATGGGATTGAGGTCTGCCCATACAGAGCCCTGTATGCATGGGGTCTTTTACCATAACTTTTAGGGCTCCATTTGATATACCATTAGACCCAGTGTCATTCACTGTATCAGTATGGGTCACTGCACTTTAGAGTTAGCCAAGCTATGTAGAGTAGTCAGTGTTTGTGTGCGTGTGTGTGTGTGTGTGTGTGTGTGTGTGTGTGTGTGTGTGTGTGTGTGTGTGTGTGTGTGTGTGTGTGTGTGTGTGTGTGTGTGTGTGTGTGTGTGTGTGTGTGTGTGTGTGTGTGTGTGTGTGTGTGTGGTGTGTGTGTGTGTGTGTGTGTGTGTGTGTGTGTGTCTTGAGAAGATGAGTGAGAGTAGTATGAGCTAGAGATTGCTAAACCCATCAGCTGCTTCTGCTGCAATGAAAGATTGATAATTAAAATCTGAAATATGTGTTTCACAAACATTACTCCATTGCCGTCTCTATCTTTCATTTCACCATTTTGATCAATTAAGCTCAAATTTAATTGCTAAAGAAACGATATAGAGATTTTTATTGTTTACTGGTATCCTGAGTAAAAAAAGTGTTTTTTTGCTGTTTGTCCGTCTATATACGTTAGCACATAGCTTGAGTATATTTTTTTTTTTTTTTTTTTTTTTTTTTTTTAACGTCTGACTATTGTGCACACTTGGGCTAATGCAGACGGTGGGATGATTTATAGCGTATGAAAATGCCAAGCCCTCGCCGGGAATCGAACCCGGATCCTCGGGATAAAACTGATGAATTTATATGGATAAACTCAACGTTTTTTTTTTAATTCAAAAAGTTCAATTTGTTTTTGAACTTTGCTCATATAAAACAATTATTTTGAAATATAAAGTGGATCTTTTCATTGATTGAATTACATGAAACTAATATTAAATCAGTTATATTTAAATTTAAACTCAACCTTTATAACAGCTAAAATCTATTGTGATATAAATGCCTTTTTTGTGCTGCTACCTGGACGAGTTTTATGAAACTTCTTGATAGCCGAAAATGAATTCTGTAATACAATCATACTGTAACAAGTTGTAATAATATAATCACAGTCTGATTTCTTTAAACATACAGCTTATATAATACTGTAAAGTGCTGCTACTATCTACTAAAACAAAAACAAACGGATGTTAATAATTGGAGTAAAACCTCCAATTATTTTCTTAAATTTTTTTTCTTATTCAATAATACAAACAACGAGGTGGTGTATTAATAAAATAGTGTCAGGTAGTCTAATCGTGCAGAACTCTGTTTTGATGGTTAGGCTATCGGCTAAGGCATTTTTCAGTGTTCAGATTAAAATAAGAGGTTTTAACTTATAGCTTATATGCACAGAAGCTTTATTAAGCTGTGTGAACAGATTTGGAGATTATACGAACTGACCGATATCAGTGAAATTCAGTATACGGAAAGGAATAGAATTATTTATAAGGATGATATGAAATCGTGTTAGACATTTTTCATGATAAATAACTTCTAGAAATCTCTCTCTCTCCCTCTTTCTCTCTCTCTCACTCTTTCCCTCTCTCCCTCCCTCTCTTTCTCTCTCTCTCACTCTTTCTCTCTTTCTCTCTCCCTCTTTCTTCCTCTCTCTCTCTCCCTCTCCCTCTCTGTTTTTCTCTCTCTCCCTCTTTCTCTCTCTCCCTCTTTCTCTCTCTCCCACTCTTTCTCTCTCTCTCTGACTCTTTCTCTCTCCCTCTCCCTCTCTTTCTCCCTCTCCCTCCCTCTCTTTCTCTCTCTCTCACTCTTTCTCTCTCTCCCTTCCTCTCTTTCTCTCTCCCCCTCTCCTTCTCTTTCCCTCTATTTCTCTCTCTCCCTCTCTCTTCCTCTCTCCCCCTCTCCATCTCTCTTTTTCTCTCTCTTTCTCTCTCCCCCTCTTTCTCTCTATCCCTCTTTCTTTCCCCTCTCTCCCCTCTCTCTCACTCTTTCTCTCTCTCCCTCTCTCACTCTTTCTTTCTCTCCCTCTCTCATTCTTTCTCTCTCTCCCTCTCCCTCCCTCTTTCTCTCCCCCTCTCCCTCCCTCTTTTTCTCTATCTTTCTCTCTCTCCCTCTTTCTCTCTTTCTCTCTCTCTATCCCTCTTTATTTCCCCTCTCCTCCCTCTCCCTCTCCCCCTCTCCCCCTCTCTCTTTCTCTCTCAAGAATTTGATAAATTTGTGTAGCGGATGCGGGCAGATAATGTGAATACGTCACGTCTAAAAGATTTGTTATTATCATTGCTGCTGGGAAAGGAGGAAGGTATGGAACAAACAAAACAAACAGTTGATACAAATTAAGCTAATGTTTAAAATACCGTAAATATCTCGAATACAGTCAAAACTATCGATTGAGATTATAACGAATGTTAACGCTTTCGTAAGTCAAAAATAATTTTGCGTGAAAGTCGCCAGGTAGCGCGTTCCATGCTGTCCCTCGCGTGACGTCACAAGCCCTACAAGGTCAAAATATTCTTCGATTCTTTTACTGTTACGACTTTAGTTTGTTTTCGATATCAACAACAGTGTCCCAACAAGAACTAAAGCGATGTTAATACCAGATGTATTAATTGCTAATATTCGATACTATGATTGTGTTATAATCAGATTTTCTGTTTTGTTCCCACTGACTTGGACAGTTAAAAAAAAGTATTAACGTTAAAACTGCTGTTACTGAGCTAAAGCATTGAATATAAAACGTACTAGAAGTACAGACATCATATTAAAAAAGCGTGCTCGATATCAGAGGCTGAAGTCCAAGTAGTTGGACTATTTGCCGCTACGAATGCTGCAATCTACAAGGACAGAAAAAAACGTTTGAGAAAATAAACAGTACTGTTATCTTTTCAACTGTAGTTGAATACTCTACCGCAAGATGCCACCAACAGCGAGTGCGCACATATCTTTCATAAAGGCTATCATTTTAGTACATGTACATGTAAGATGTTTGTAATATTTTCTAAAAAGTTCTAAAATAACCTGACATTATTCAAGATATATACAAGAGTAGATATTGTGAAATTTAAAAAGTCCACACATCCAATAAATAATTAAAAACTATGCACTTAATTCTAAAAACATAAAAAAAGTAAAAGAAAACTTTCAAAATTGTCCACTAAATATTTTAAAATTTCTAAACACAAAGTAAACTACGGAGAAAAACTAATATAAAACACAATTATGGCTGTTTTTACAGTTTAAAAAATGTTTGAACAACATATTTTACATTTAAAACTTTCAAACAACTCGCAACAAAATAGAGATAAACTTTGACAACGCCCAAACAGTTCTTACTTCACTACGTTCCAACAAGAAATAGAGGGGAAAAGTATAGCAAATAGCAAGTTAAAGAAAAGGTGTTTGTACTGTTTGAAGGAAAACAGTTTAACAGGAAAATAGCAAGAAAAATGTTTTAGCGCTTGCGGCAACGTTCGAATAGAACGTAAGTGTTAAACTGTTGTTCCTTGTTTAACAAATCACGATCCAGTCCAATTCAAACTGCAAGTTTCCGTTTGGCAAAGCAGTTGTTTTTCGTAAATAGAATAACAGTTTGTTTTAACAGTTTGGAGTTTTCTTACCCATCTCTAGTGTTCAGTGACTATCCAGCCTTGCTAATGCTATTTGTATTGTACAATACAATAGTATTAGTATACAATACAATAGTATTGTAACGTACAATACTATTTTGAAATGTGCGCCGCTATTGAAAATCCCGCGACCTGTGAAGTGCGGTCGGTGATACGGTTTTTGTTGGCTAAGAACAATAAACCAATTGAGATTTATCGCCAACTCTGTGAAGTTTATGGGAACGGTGTGATCACTGAAGGCGGAGTGCGTCAATGGTGCGTTAGGTTTAAAAATGGCCGAACTAATGTGCACGAAGAACGAAGTGGACGGCCAAGCATTGTGACCGATGATTGTCTCTAAACTCGATGAGAAAATTAAAGTAGACCGTCTGTTCACAATAACAGAGCTATCGCTTAGTTTTCCACAAATTTCAAGAAGTTTTTTGCATGAAATTGTTACACAAAAGTTAGGTTACCACAAATTTTGTGCAAGATGGGTACCGAAAAGCTTGACTGAAACCTATAAAAATCAGCGTATGGCTGCTTCATTGACATTTTTGGACAGTTACGAAAAGGATGGTGACTCACTACTCAAGCGAATCACTATAGAAGACGAGACTTGGCTGAAACATGTCAACTGCGAACCAAATTGCAGTCTATGGAGTGGGGGCACACAAATTCCTCGAAAAACCCAGGAAATGCATGCAAACTTTGTCTGCAAGGAAGATCATCACGACTGTCTTTTGGGACAGGAAAGGAGTCCTTGTTGATCTCTTAGAACGTGGCACGACAAGAAACTCTGCAAGGTATTGTGAAACCGTGGAAAATTTAAGATCAATTCAAAACAAGCGCAGAGGAAAGTTGAGTTCAAAAATTCTGTTTCTGCACGACAGCGCCCGACCACACACAGCCAATCGAACTCGAGAAGTCCTGGATGTTTTCAAGTGGGAGGTGTTTCCATCCACCTTACAGTCCGGATCTTGCTCCCAGCGATTATCACCTGTTTGCTGCAATGAAGACCTGGTTTGCAACGCAGAGTTTTGATGACAAGGAACTGCGGGAGGGCGTGACAACCTGATTGAAGTCTCAGGCGGCAGAATTCTACGACACTGGAATTTCAAAACTGGTTCACCGCTGTGATATGTGTCTAAATTTATATGGCGACTATATAGAAAAATAGTATTTTAGTGCAACTTTCAAATGTATATAATAAAAATATTTTCTTATACTTCATTTTTTTTGTACCAAAACGTAACCGACTTTCTGGATAGCCCTCGTATCCAGAATAAATTTACTGACGAAGTAAAATTTATTTTGTCTTTTTTTTTTTTTTTTTAACGTCCGACTATTGTGCACACTTGGGCTAATGCAGACGGTAGGATGATTTATAGCGTATGAAAATGCCAAGCCCTGGCCGGGAATCGAACCCGGGTCCTCGTGGTGAAAGCCCAGTACGTTATCAACTAGGCCACCGAGGCGGGAATCACAATACTGTTCAGTAATGTAATTTTGACATACTCCAATTAATTAATTGTATTCCAATTAATTATAATTGTAAACTCAATAATTATGGAGCTACATATTATTAAACTAATTAATTAATTACATTAAAAATGTTTCATTAGTGTAATTTTACACTAACACACTTTACATCCAACAAGCACAATGTTTTAATTGATTATTTTTTACGACTATAATTTCAAAGAACTGAAACATGTGTTTTGACAATTACTTTTGTATCTTATCTTGATCAGCTGTAAGAATTTTATTAAAACAATTAAGATTAAGATTATTACTAGAGGAAGGAATAATTCAACCCCAGGTACTGCGATCGATTGTAACTTACCCTATTGTGCAACTTACCTCTTAAAATACTTAGTTCAGCAGATCGGTGCCCCTAATAAGTTCCAACAACCTACTGACTAGCACACTCTGCTGAAGATCCCTAGGGTCTTGGAAACCAAAAACCCCTAGCCTCCTACTAGCAAGAGCCTCACAATCATAAATTATGTGACCTGCAGTTTCCTCCTCCTTCCTGCACAATCTACACACGGTTTCTCCGTGGTATACACCTATCCTGTTCATGTGCACCCTCAGACCACAGTGCCCTGTTATGAGCCCCATGATCCTCTTGAGTTGTGCTCTGCCCAGGACATCTGCTGCTTCTTTGATTCCTCCAGAAGAAACTTTGCTTAAGAGACGTTTACTATGGGAATGCCCATGAAGGTTGTCCCATCTTACCTGGTATTGGCATGTAATCACCAATTAATAGCGGACCTGGCCAACGATAGAGAAATCCCTAAAGCCGGCTCAGGTCCGATAAACTCAGATGCAGATCCAAGTCCAGCCAGTCGGTCTGCCTCCTCATTACCAACTCCCCTATGCCCCGGAACCCAGTGAGGAGTTACCCGGTTATACCAGGACAGAATGTCAAGGTTCTTCCTACACTCCCAGACCAGCTTGGACTGTATTACAAGTCAGGACCGCAAGTGCTTTTATTGCTGCCTGACCATCGGTATGAATATGAATACGTGCCTTTTTGAAGCCCCGATCCAAGTTCTCCCGAACACAGTCATTAATGGCCATCACTTCAGCCGGAAATACTGTTGTATGCTGTCCCAGGGTAATTACTTTCTTTAACCCCGGTCTCAGACCGTACACCCCAGCACCAGTGTCTGACTTTGTCTTGGAGTCATCTGTATACCGTACTATGTCGCCAGGTTTTTCCAACACACGATCTCTTAATCTTAATCACCACACATAATGTATGGGTGATTAAGATTATTTACTAGAGGAAGGGATAGTTCAACCCCAATCACTGCGATCGACTGACCTATTGTGCAACTTACCTCTTAAAATACCTAGTTCAGCAGATTGGTGCCCCTAATAAGTTCCAACAACCCACTGACTAGCTCATTCTGCTGAAGATCCCTAGGGTCTTGGAAACCAAAAACCCCTAGCCTCCTACTAGCGAGAGCCTCAAAATCATAAATTATGTGACCTGCAGTTTCCTCCTCCTTCTTGCACAATCTACATACAGTTTCTCCGTGGTATACACCTATCCTGTTAATGTGCACCCTCATACCACAGTGCCCTGTTATGAGCCTCATGATCCTCCTGAGTTGTGCTCTGCCCAGGACATCGGCCTACACCAATAGTACTAGATTTAGAACACAACTAGTCAATATCGTTGATACAGAGTAATCAAATTTGAAGATATTTATTTTTACGATTATATAGACAATATAAACTGTTATTATTTGTAGTAAACGTCATTTTCTGTTACAATTTATTAAAGTGCTTTTGACAGTAATTTTATAACAATTTTAAGTTAATAAAAATTATAGCTACATAAGATATAAATTCGGAAATTGTTGCAAATAGTTTTGTGACAGCGAAACGTTTCCGGTACACCAGAGTCTGTCTCACGAATTATGTCAGTACAGCAAACATAAACACAGCATGTAGGTTAACGTGCTTGTCAGATTATTGTGTCTGTTTTAGACAAAATAATAAATACTAAGGTGCAACCATCCACCGAGAAACGACAGACTAAAATAAAACCGAGCACAATAGTTGTAAAATGTTTTATTTCGATCCAATCTTTCTCAGTTCAATACGACTCGCGTAGTATCAGTTGTTCAATTGACTAGCGTTCTTTAATACCTTATTCTTAATATATACGAGTTATAACCTCGTAGTTATAACCTAATATGTGAAACAATGAAGATATTGGTTCTTTTATTTTAATTATTAATAATCATGTAGGATCGAAGTTTAGGGAAAAAACTGCGAACAATTTTGATAAATTCGTTGATTATTAAGTCTTTTTATATCTTTCTTTCCTGCTAGAATTATTGTAACTATGTTCAGTATAATGATATGCCTTCCCTAGCTTCGTCAATTCTTCTTTCGTTGACGCGTTTCGGAAAACCTCCATCTTCAAAAACTATTTCTACACTCCATAGGAAGATGGAGGTCCTCCGAAACGCGTCAACGAAAGAAGCTAGGGAAGGCAAATTATACTGAACATAGCGTTGATTTACTCTATGAACAGTATAATGATTTGCCTTCCCTAGCTTCGTCAATTCTACTTTCGTTGACGCGTTTTGGAGAACCTCCATATTCAAAAACTATATCTATACTAGAGTATCATTATACTGAACATAGTGACAATAATCCTAGCAGAAAAGAAGAAGAATATAAAAAGAATTGGATTTACTCTTGCTATCGAACCGCTGTTAGAAATATTTGCCCCCGCAGGGAGTACAGACTAGCTGCACCTATTGAGAGGGTTTAGACGTCCCTCGCGGTACCCGAGTGTAAAACACACTTACACTTACAATACTACACTTACGACTTAAACACGTTATACTCACACTTACATTTAGGGAGGCGATAATAGCCTCAATGTGCTTTCGCCTTAAAATAAAAGAAAAAAAGAAATATTTGACCCCGCAGGGGTACAGACTAGCTGCACCTATTGAGAGGGTTTAGACGTCCATCGCGGTACCCTAGTCAAACATACACTTACACTTACAATACTACACTTACGACTTAACACTTTACACTCACACTTACATTTAGGGCCCCAACATGGGGGTGCAGACTAGCTGCACCTATTGAGAGGGTTTAGACATCCCTCAAGATATCCGAGTCTAACACACGCTTATACTTATAACACTACACTTACGACTTTAACACTTTACTCTCACA
Source organism: Callitettix versicolor (assembly GCA_022606455.1). NCBI lineage: Eukaryota > Metazoa > Arthropoda > Insecta > Hemiptera > Cercopidae > Callitettix > Callitettix versicolor. The sequence goes on along the minus strand of CM040189.1, from coordinate 8,853,838 downwards.
CTTACATTTAGGGCCCCCACATGGGGATTCAGACTAGCTGCACCTATTGAGAGGGTTTAGACGTCCCTCATGGTATTCGAGTCTAACACACACTTACACTTACAACACTACACTTAACGACTTTAACACTTTACACTCACACTTACATTTAGGGCCTCCACATTGGTGTGCAGACTAGCTGTACCTATTGAGAGGGTTTAGACGTCCCTCGTGGTACCCGAGTCTAACACACGCTTACACTTACAACACTACACTTACGACTTTAACACTTTACACTCACACTTACATTTAGGGCCCCCGCATTGGTATACAGACTAGCTGCACGTATTGAGAGGGTTTAGACGTCCCTCGCGGTACCCGAGCCTAACGCACACTTACACTTACAACACTACACTTACGACTTTAACACTTTACACTAACACTTACATTTAGGGAGGCGATAATAGCTTCAATGTGCTTTTGCCTTGAAATAACATAAAAAAGAATTATTTGAACGTGAGAAATTTGTGTGAATATTGTTTGCACAGTTTTCATTTCTGCCTGAAGTAATGCTTACACACCATTAATAATTACACAGATGGACTCGAGTCTCGTCAGAAAAATAAATATCACTTTTATTTAAAGGTTACAAGTTCACCGGACAGCCGACAACATGCGTGAGAACAGCGACACTTGCGCCAGAAGTTTTGTGATCTGAATGTACATTTCTGTTGAAACTGTCACACAATATGTCCGAGCAATAAGAATCAGATCTGTGTGAAGTGAGGTAACTTCGCTGTCTGGAACTGTCTGTACGGAACACAATACATTTACAGTTATTGATTCGTGTAATTGCTTTTGTATTTAACAAAAATTTAGTATGCAGAACATTAAGCGTTGTTTCAAGAAGCCAAATCTGAAAGCTAAAATCTTGAAATATTAAAATAAAAACAGGTAAATTATCAAAGCTGATTACCTAAATGGTCAAACCATAATAAATTAAAAGGTACTTGAATGAGAAAATCACAAAGTACAACAACGACAGGTGTGTGTGTGTGTGTGTGTGTGTGTGTGTGTGTGTGTGTGTGTGTGTGTGTGTGTGTGTGTGTGTGTGTGTGTGTGTGTGTGTGTGTGTGTGTTGTATGTGTTTTGTATGTGTGTGTGTGTGTGTGTGTGTGTGTGTGTGTGTGTGTGTGTGTGTGTGTGTGTGTGTTGTGTGTGCTTGTGTGTGTATGTGTGTTTGTGTGTGTGTGTGTGTTTATGGGTGTGCTTGTGTGTGTATGTGTGTATGTGTGTTTGTGTGTGTGCTTGTGTGTGTGTATGTGTGTTTGTGTGTGTGCTTGTATGTGTATGTGTGTATGTGTTGTGTGCGTGCGTGCGTGCGTGCGTGCGTGCGTGCGTGTGTGTGTATGTGTGTGTGTTTGTATGTGTGTTTATGTGCGTGCGTGCGTGCGTTCGTGTGTGTGTTTGTGTGTGTGTGTGTGTGTGTGTGTGTGTGTGTGTGTGTGTGTGTGTGTGTGTGTGTGTGTGTGTGTGTGTGTGTGTGTGAGAGAGAGAGAGAGAGAGAGAGAGAGTGTTTGTTTGTATGTGTATGTTTTGAAGAAATTTTGCATGTAGGTCTATTGTGGTCATATCTCTATATAAATTATAAATTAAAAAAAAAAGTTTTTTGAAGCTCTTATTTTGGTAAAAACTGTTAAAGTATGATTTTTCAAAATCGGTTCAACAGTTTTAATTAAGCTTTGACGATCAGGACTTTGATGAAATGTAGTCTGTAAAACACCAAACCAAAGTTGAAGGTCACGTTAGCCACGAAGTCCGGTCCATGAGTTATTGAAAAATAACTGAAAAACCCTGTCGATCGGTTCGTCAGATTTTGTTCAAATTTTTTTCATATATACAAATTTATATAATTACTATTAACCTATTTTCTTCCGTCTAGATGTCTTTTGACTCAAATCGTAAAGGCTACGGCGGTTTTGAAACTTCCCTGTTTCATCTTCAGGTCGCAATTTCTTTTATTAAAAATTTGTAACACTGATATGAACTACACACTGATATGTACTACACACTGATATGAACTACATACTGATATGAACTACACACTGATATGAACTACACACTAATATGAACTACACACTGATATGAACTACACACTGATATGAACTAAAAACTGATATGAACTACACACTGATATGAACTACACACTGATATGAACTGCACACTGATATGAACTCTGCACACTGATATGAACTGCACACTGATATGAACTACACACTTCTATGACTCCTATATGAGCTAAATTAGTAATAATTATATAAATAAAAAAAACTTTTTTTGAAAAATCAGGTTTTAAATGGACTAAAAAGTATAAAATAAATTCTTATAAATCCATCCCATCAATCTATCGATATTTATAAACCTATACAGATTCATAATCACACACAGATTGTCTTAAAAATTTGTGACAGTGAATTTTTATGGATGTTAAAATACTTGTACAATTAAAAACAAAAAACGTAGCGCGCTTGAAATTAGATAACTACTACTATCTATTAGCTTATAAGCGCCCCATGTTTTTTGTTTTTAATTGTACAAGTATTTTAACATCCATAAAAATTTACTGTCACAAATTTTTAAGACAATCTGTGTGTGAGATTATTAATCTGTATAGGTTTATAAATATCGATAGATTGATGGGATGGATTTATAAGAATTTATTTTATACTTTTAGTCCATTTTAAAAACGCGATTAAAAAAAAATTTAATTTATATAATTATTTTTTACTTTTTAGTCTTGTTAATTATTTTTAAAATACCAGAAAACGGAATGTCATTATCGTATATTTTTTTTATTTACTCTGTAAAACTTGTCTTGTATTTCCTTAGGCCTAATGTTCCTTTTGCAATGGCGTCTTCAGGTTTTCGTATTTCGTCCTAGATTATTCTCCTGTTTCTTCTCCTAATAATCATAAGTATTACATCAAGTAAATTGGAAGGTTTTTAAAATTGAACATCTAGACAGGTTGTGTAAGCAAGCAAAACATTTAAGCAAGTCCGGAATGTAACGACGTACGAATCGCGCGTGTCGCTTGGCCAAACCAAATTTCATCGTACGTATTTTAATCGTGTAATTGTGCTCAGTGTTTGTGACGTATGTTTTTAATATTTTGTTCAACTTTGTGACAACCACGACAGAGGGATTTAACATTTTGTATCACAACCTGAAGATGAAACTGTAGAGTTTCGAAACCGTGGCCTTTACGAGGTGAGTAGATAGACCACTGACGGGAAGAATCATAATCCTAATTACTAAAACCTTTGCATTGAAAGAGCACTGAACTGATGTTTGATAAACGAGATCCACAAATAAGGGAAGTAAGTTGAAGAGGGGAGATAATTTCGAAAATGAAAAGAAAGAGGGTTGAGAGAAGTGGAAGTATAACGAACAAAGCGAACGGTACTTTGAAGAATCAATTAAATAAATCAGTTATGTGTTTAAATAAGATGTAAAGTATAGATTCAATTAAAAGTTGTTAGTCGATATGAAATTGAGAAGAAAATTTCTTTTAGAAAAAAGAGGTTTTCCTTTGGAATATTTCGGATCTTATAATACATACAATCTTATAAAACTTTATCCCGGTCAATACAGAGCGACAAAGATAAAAGACGTAAAAAATGAACACGTTTAACTCTGTTTTGGTTTGTAAGAAGAACCTAGAGTACTCAAATAAAATTTGTACGTTAAGATTTAAAAGTAAAATTTAATTATTAAAAAACACATCCTTTTATTTAATTTGTCAAAAGCTGTTTTCACTGGAGCGTTTCAAATTTAATACAATACTTTTTCATGTCATGTTTTAAGTTTTATCCCCGCAGGGGGGTGCAGACTGGCTGCACCTATTGAGAAGATTTAGCGTCCCTCGCGGTACCCGAGTCTAACACACACATACACTTAGAACACTACACTTACGACTTTAACACTTTACACTCACACTTACATTTAGGGAGGCGATAATAGCCTCAGTGTGCTTTTCGTCTTAAAATAAAAAAAATAAAAGTTTAATGAGTCGAGCATCCTTGGAATCCATACTCAAGTTTAAACAGAAATTTTTTGCAACTAGCGAAAAGTATACTCAAGTACCTATGGGATAAAAAGTCAACAACTAGTTGGATTCAAGAGGTAAGGAAAGATTTAGGAAGAAATAATATAAAAGAAGAAGAAACGCTGAACAGAGAGATTTTAGAAAGAGGATATCGAGTATGGAGGGATTCCAGGGAAGATTGCAGAAGAAACCTGGTGCTAAGTGGTCAGAAGACAGAAAGAAGCTGCATAGTGAAAGGATGGAGGGAACGGAAGAGAAGGCAGCTAAGTGTTAAGAATTGAAATTGTCACGTGGTCCCTAGAAAGTCTCATCGAAATAAGAAGAAGAAACGTAACATAGAAAAAAAGTTTCATTTTTTTTTTAATGGCAAACAAAATGCTGTTCTTATAATATCTTTATTGAAACGAATAATTGAGTCATTGAGGAAAAACGGGACACAATTATTATAACAAAAAGTGCTTATCTAAAAATCCTAAAATAAGGCACTACACTACAGTAGTGAAACCGGAATGCCTGTAAGCAAGTAAATGCTTGGTACTAAATTATAGTTCAGATAAACTGAAAATACTAGAAAGGAGAATCATGAGAAAAATTTTAGGCCCAGTGAAGACTAAAGAAACATGGAAACTAAGATCTAATTATGAAATATACAGAAACATAGAGGTCATGACAGAGACGATAAGGAAGAGAAGACGGCAATTTTTTGGACATATGTACAGGATGAATGATTCAAGACTAGTGAAAAGGATACTCAAGTACCTATGGGATAAAAAGTCAACAACTAGTTGGATTCAAGAGGTAAGGAAAGATTTAGAAAGAAATAATATTAAAGAAGAAGAAACGCTGAACAGAGAGATTTTTAGAAAGAGGATATCGAGTATGGAGGGCTTCCAGGGAAGATTGCAGAGGAAACCTGGTGCGAAGTGGTCAGAAGCTGCATAGTGAAAGGATGAGGGAATATTGGAGGGAACGGAAGAAACAGCTAAGTGTGAAGAATTGAAATTGTCACGTGGTCCCTAGCAGACATCGAAAGAAGAAGAAAAGTTTAATTATTGCTTTCAGCAGTGCCTTTTTCAATCTATAAACTTTCTAAATTTAATAAATTTCGGAGTTTTGAGAATTATTAATTTCAGTAAGTAGAAACAAGTGGATAACTGATTTGTTAATTAAGCCTTAGAGAATTTTCCATAAGAACAAAACAACTGGTTTGGTACGGTCATGTACAAAGAATGCCGGATGAGCGAATTCCCAAAAAAATCATGCAATGGCGAACACCTGGAAGAAGAAAACGAGGAAGGCCGAGACTGAGCTGGAGAGAGGGAGTCGAAAAGGAAATAAAAAAAGGGATCTAACAGAAGACCTGCGGTGGGACCGCGATCGGTGGAGGTTGGAGATCGGAAGACGTCGTAGAACGTTGTAGACCGAATTATAGATAGATAGAATTTTCCAAATGCTACAATTACTAGTCTGCTTGGATTACCTTTCGGCTTAAACGAGTATACCAACATTTTCAGGATAAGAATGCACAAGGAGTAAAGGGTCTTGCCATAATACACTTAAGAGGAATGTATTTTAAATCCTTATTTCTTCGTAAATAAGTCACCCTTTACTCGATCTTATTTTCCTTTCTTATTATTTTAAAATATCTTTTATTTTTTTACAAACCAAGCTGTAAAACTAAAACAGAGTTGAACATGTTCAATTTATTATTATACTCTTTGTCGCTTTGGTTACAAGTATAACTTCTCCGGAATAAAGTTTTATAAGATTTTAATAAGACCAAATTTTTACGATTCTTGATTTGTCTTCCCCGTTGTTCTTGAGGCGTTCAAGACCCCGCGTCTCTGAAATTGCACCTCAAGGTCGTAGGTTATAGCGCGCAGTTACTGCCGTAAAATGCCGGCGGAGGCAGCTGAAGTGAGCAGCTGATGGGCTTAGCGACCCCACCATACCTCTAGCTCATTCTACTCTCACTCATTTACTCTACATACACACCACATATACACACACACACACACTCTCACACAAACACATACACACCCGCAGGGGGGTGCAGAATAGTTGCACCTAGTGAGAGGACCTAGACGAACCTCGCGGCACCCGAGTCTAACACACACTTACACTTACAGCACTACACTTACGATTTAAACACCTTACACACACACACGTACATTTAGGGATTTTCTGTACTTGTTCCGTTATGTCTGGGAGTGGCAATACTGCTTTGTTTCGTTTGGCGGGGCCAAGTATGTGGAACCTGATGTGTGCCTAGCACTGCCGAGGACCTCTGATGGGATAAGTTCTGGGACCGAGCAACCTATAGGCGCCTAGCAAGCACATGAATGTTGAGTTATGGGTGTCGGAGCCCATAGCTGAGTCTATCGAAACAAGTGGTTGCATTCTGCGAGTTCATAAAGGGCTGCTGCCAGTGGTACTTGGGTTTGGGGAACCGTAACTGTGTACCGGAACCCATTCCTAAAATATTCTGGAGTGCTGACAAACATGTATTTCGGCTCCAGGATATTTGGAGGTCCCCCCCCCAATTTATTGGGGATTCTCGCTTTAGTTCTCAGTACCTTTACATTTGCTGCTTGCAGACTTAAAACACCTGGAACTCCGCCTGGTCCGAGATCATATGTCCTTAGCCATTCCTAAGGACAACATACACCTTTACTACACCTTTACATACCCATTTCCTCGTGCATCATTATACCCACTCCATCCTGACAACAGTAAAAATGCCGATTCAGTATCGATCCACGGGGTGGCAGCTCTTTCATTACCTTCCAGTACCCTTACATTGGGAGAACCACACCTGCATACTCTTGCACACCCCGACAATCGTTGCTACGGACGGGACAAGTGTCAGAACGATATCTGGAAAGCAACCGGATGATTGTCAACCTAAAAGCACGGGGAAGTAGTAGGGGAGGGGAAATCGATTCCGGAGGGGCTGGATGACGGTCGTTTCAGTGAAGACCCGAAGACTTTGTTTCGGCACGATGTACGGAAGAGCATTCCAGCCAGGCGGTGCTGAGAAGTAGCAATCGGGTGTAAGTAGACAATTATTGGCGTACACTTCTTCCACTTTGGAAGGAGCATGTAAAGAAAAAGAAAGAAGAACTCAATATAAAATTCAGGCAACTTTACTGGTTGCTTGGACGAAACTCTGAGTTGTCCATTCATAACAAGCTATTAATTTACAAGCAGGTGCTGAAGCCTGTATGGACCTATGGCATCCAAATCTGGGGCTGTACGAAAGAAACTAACATGATGGTTATTCAGAAGTTTCAAAATAAAGTCCTTCTAGGATTAGTTCAAGCTCCATGGTATATTCGTAATAGCGATTTACACCGGGATTTAAAAGTGAATTCAGTAAAAGAAGTAGTGAGGAAGGTGGCTTTGAGGCATAAACAACGTCTCCTAGTTCATGCTAATCAGGACATGACTGGCACATTTAATAACGAGATACGCCGCCTCAAGAGAATCAAACCTCATGATTTGATGCTATAAAGATCCGGTGTTTAAAAGTGAAGGGACTAGATACTAGTGTCAACCTTACAAATGTGATTCAAAAGAGAGATAAATCTTTAGTCGATCTTATTGGGATTGGTCAAGATGATTAATTTGTTTTGTTTGTTATTTGTAATTTTATTTGTAACAACAAATACAATATTATTTTTTTTTAAAAAAAAAAAAAAAAAAAAAACTTCTTCCACTTTTACTTTTGGTTTGAATACATTAATATATATTTTGGGGAACGTTTTATTTTACATAAAAGTAGTGTTCATTCTTAGGGTTGCCGCCAACCGTAGTTGTAACTGTAACAAGGTAAATGTAATGTAAATACATCTCAAAGTATTAAAAGAAATTTTTTGATGAACCGCCGATAGGAAATTGTTTGAAGGACCCGAGTAGACTAGAGAAGGACCCCTTACCCCTAACAAAGCCACTTTTTCTCTTCTTCTTTTCGTTTCACCCTCTTTGGGGTACGCTGAATCAATCATTTCTTGCGCGCTGTACTTTTCTTTGTTCCCAGTAGCTCTTCATTCTTTCCGATCTTCTTTTCCTCTCATCTTCCGAAATGACAGGTTTAGGTCTTATTTTGGTTTTATCTTGGAATCTTATTCTTTCGTCCTTGGTACATATCTTAGCAGTTTGGTCAAGCAGTGAATTTTCTGTAATTTTTAATTCTATTAGGTCTTTTTCAATTTCTTTAAACCAGTTCGGTTTTGTTTTACGATTATGGAAAAAATCAAACACCTGTTTCGTCAGTCTATTGGAGTTCATTCTAAGAAGATGGCCGTAAAAATTTTATTCTCCTTTTTCTCATAGTATCTGACAGTTTTTCAATTTTCTTATAGAGAGCTTCATTTCTTATATATACTACCTTATTATCCTGAAATTTTGTTCCTATAATTTTTCTTAAGATTTTCCTTTCCGTTATTTCAAGCTTTTCTATCTGGCCTATGCGATTCATGGTTAATGTTTCTGCTGCGTACAGTGCTTCCGGCTTGATCACTGTTTTATAATGTTTAATTTTGGACCCCCATGAAAGGGATTTCTTATTGTATGTTTCTTTCGTCAATTGGAAGGCCAATTCAAGTTTGTTTTTCCTGGATTCCATTGCCTTGCCTTCATCTGCATTCCACCTAATCCATTCACCAAGATATTTGAAATCTTTTACAATTTCTATTTTCTGTTCTTGGATTTTAAGGTATTTATTTGGGTATTTGTTGTTTGTCATGATTTTGGTACAAAGCCATTTCATTATACACGATTTTAAAAAGAAAACCGGTTACAGATAACAAAAGTAAACATAGAAAATAAATCTGATGGCGGTTACGACAAATGTTATGAATTCTTCAATTTCAAATTGTAAGCTAGTTTAAAGAAATACCTCTTAGATGTTTACTACTATCTTTTTTTTCTAATCGACATTACAAGGTCTTGTTTAATACATTTTATTTTTTACATTAAAACCTAGGTCTGAGATTGATAATTTTTAGCCTATGCTTTTAAAGATAATTAGAATTAATGAAAACATATTTTTGGATTTTCTGTTAGTTAAAATTAATTTTCGTGTCCGAATAACTTTATCTGAAGTCGTTACGTGCCAAACTGAAAACACGTAGTCCTAAAGTTTTAACAAAATCGGATTATTTTTGTGTTTTACGAAAAGAAAAACACCAACATGCAGACAAACATACATCAATTTCCAACTTCTAATCACTTCCAAAACAACATAGTCAATTGCTGAAGTCTTATATTTCAAAAAGGCACTTTCGAATCAAGTATGAAGATAGTTACTCTGATTTGAAGCGGATATCTGCCGGAGTTCACAAGGAAGTGTGTTGGGGCCTTTCTTATACTTGCTTTATACAAGTGATATTCCAGTCTGTGATGAGGCCATCGTTGCTACATTCGCGGATGATACTGCTGTTATCTCAGAAGGAAATAGCATTGAGGAGTCTACTCGAAGGCTGCAGATAGCTGTCAATGGAATTTGTGACTGGACTAAAAAATGGCGAATAAAGCTGAATTCAAAATCTGTTCATGTTACTTTTACTAACAGAAAATTCAATTATCTTTCCGTGGTTATCAATCAACCACGGATAACAAAGCACAATACTTGGGCATGACACTAGGCGCAAAACTGCGCTGGTAGGTACATGTCAAAAAGAAACGTAATGAACTGAATCTGAAACTAAGGAAAATGCATTGGCTTTTTGGGCGACATTCTGAGTTGTCAGTGCACAATAAACATTACTTTATAAATAAGTCCTAAAACCCATCTGGACATATGGTGTGCAGCTTTAGGGCTGCACGAAAAGAAGCAATATTAAAATTATTCAAACGTTTCAAAATAAAGTACTGAGAGGCATTGTTAATGCCCCATGGTACATACGCAATGATGATCTTCATAAGGATTTACAAATTGCTACAGTTCATGAAGAGGTTCGGTGATTTGCTAGGAAGACTGCATAAGCACCATAACATCGAGATGCTACAAGTTCTCGTCAATTCGGTTCAAGTTCGGCGGTTGGACAGGATAAAACCGTTTGATTTGGACTAAAACAAGATTGACACAACTGTCACAAGATCAAGTGATTTTTGGATTTTGGAGTGCGTCATAGGATGTGCAACCAACTAACGCTTTCAGTTCATATATTGATAGATGGACTAAGTTCAGTTTCAATTGTAATTAAAAAAATTGCTATCAAAGGCAGTCACAAATTGAACGACCCTGAATGAAACAAGTATGTTTTTATAATACGAATAAATTAGCTTTGATGTGTTCTCAACGCGACCTCAATGGATTTATTGACGTGCAATTTGATCTGTTTGTCGTGAGCAAACTGGGTTGTTTTCAAAACTAAATCACAGCGTTGGGACAATTTTATTTATGGACGCCGAACGCTTCCTGTTTGTCGGTTATCATTCACAAATACTTTTATAATAATAATATTTTAGTTGTCGAAGAGAACTGTGTTTGCAAGTTAAATGTCTTGGATATTATTAGATTTACAATTTGTCCCAACACATATAAGTTATAATCCGAAGCAGCCGCCTCGGTGGCCTAGTTGATAGCGTACTGGGCTTTCACCCCGAGGACCCGGGTTCGATTCCCGGCCAGGGCTTGGCATTTTCATACGCTATAAATCATCCCATCGTATGAATTAGCCCAAGTGTGCACAATAGGAGGATTTAGACGTTCCTCGCGGTACCCGAGTCTAACACACACTTACAGTTACAACACTACACTTACGACTTTAACACTTTACACTCACACCTACATTTAAGGTGGCGATAATAGCCTCAATATGCTTTTCGCCTTTAAAAAAAAGTATACGTTTATTTGTGGTTATACTTCTTAAATTAGTGAACTTATTTTTCATTTTAAAATGAGTTCATGAGCAAATGAGTTTTGTCTTTCTATTACTGTCTATTTTTCTTCCTCCTTTTCGATAACAGCACACGCATTATATCAAAACATTGTGTTGCTTTGGTTTCGGTATTTTTTCACAATTGAAGAACATGTACATGTTGTAATTGTTTATGCATTCAAAATTAATATAAACTTTTATAATAATTGTTGTTAATATTGATAGTGTCCAACATCATAACCTGAAACTTATTTTTAGCTGATCACTCCCGCAGGGGAGGTGCAGACTAGCTGCATATATTGAGAGGATTTAGACGTCCCTCGCGGTACCCGAGCCTAACACATACTTACACTTACAACACTACATTTACGACTTTAACACTTTACACTCACACTTACATTTAAGGTGGCGATAACAGCCTCAATTTGCTTTTCGCCTTAAAAAAAAATCTACCCTTAATATTTTCTTCTTTCATGAGTGATGACGTCCAGTTACAGTTACCTCAAAAATATAATTAAATTTTTTTTTTATATTAGAAGTTCTTAATTTTTAGCAATTAAGGGAGGTTTCTACCCTTATATTTATCGCCTTTTATAACTTATTACCTTATAAAGACAACAAAAAACGCAAGTATACGTAGTTTCGACAATTTATTCGTAATAATAAAAGAATGAAAATGGATTTTTTTTAGCATTTAGGAATAGTTCCTACCCTTAAAATAAAAAAAAAACAGGTAAAGAGAAAGTTTAGATTGTATAAAACATAGCAAAAAAACATTGAGAATATTCCTTCCACTGTTTATGGTTTGGGATTTTATCATTTGTACTGCTTCACGTACCAAAAAAAAATTCTGTTACAAAATTGTTAAAAAATTAATCTTACGTATGTCTAAAATAGACTAGCTGCACCAATTGAGAGGATTTAGATGCCCCTCGCGGTACCCGAGTCTAACAAACACTTACACTTACAACACTACATTTTAACTGTTTACACTCACACTTACATTTAGGGAGGCGGTAATAGCCTCAATGTGCTTTTCGCCTTAAAATAACAACAACAAAATGTAATAGCCTATGTGTATTTACGACGGTACAATTAGAGACGAGGGAAAAGTTTAAGTGGCAAGAAAGACACTTTTAATAAACAAAAGCCTTACTAAAGAAATTCTCCAAACCCGAGGGTGGTTTTCCCCAGAATAGAGCAAATCGAAAAAATCATACAGTCGCTAGAGTGAATATATTTTTTAAAATTTATTCCCAAACCGTAAATGTTTTTTGTTTCAAATTCGCTTCACTCAATTAACGTGTCTGCTGATTTGTCAAACGTTTGAACGAAAGCTGAAGAAACAATTTTGACATAATTTACGGATTTTTCATTTTATTTTTTTTAAAAACCAAACCAGATTTGTTCGGAGCTACACGTTTTGTTTTTAGAACGTGCAGACTACAAGGAGAATTTGCCAAAAAACTGTTATAGTTGATTTTAATAAAATCCGATTTTTGAATGATCAAAAACATGGAAATATTAAAAAATAGTTAGGCAAACCAGACCTACATAATTCATAAAAAACGGTGAAATTCTTTATTGTTCCAGGTCTAGGTCTTACTACGATGGCCGTTCAAATATCTTATTTTCTAGTGGAAATGCAAATAAAATGCACAATACTTGAATACATCGCAATTAGTTCAGGAACTTTTTCACAGTATCAGCTTTTCCTTCCCTGGTTAAATTTATGTGGTATAAACGGTAATTATTATTATAAAACATAAAACTTTCTATTTATAAAACAGTATCAATGTTAATAAATATAAATCATTAGTTAAGAATAATTATATAAGAACTATAGTTATTACTATTTTTTTTATTTTTTGTTATTTTAAGGCGAAAAGCACATCAAAATTATCGCCTTCCTAAATATAAGTGTGAGTGTAAAGTGTTAGTCGTAAATGTAGTGTTGTAAGTGTAAGTGTGTGTTAGACTCGGGTACCGCGAGGGACGTCTAAATCCTCTCAGCTAATCTGCGGGGTATTACTAAAGTGTCTAAAGTGTAAAATCAATATAGACACAAGTAAGATTAATTTTTTAACAATTTTGTAACACATTTTTTTTTTTGGTACTTGAAGCAGTAAAAATGATAAAATTCCAAATCATATACAGTGGAAGGAATGTTCTCAATGTTTTTTTCTATATGTTTTATACAATCTATACTTTCTCTTTACCTGTTTTTTTTTTATTTTTAGGGGTATAAACTATTACTAAATGCTAAAAAAATAAACAAATCCACTTTCATTCTTTTATTATTACGAATACATTGTTGAAACTACATGTACTTACGTTTTTTGTCGTCTTTATAAGGTCATAAGTTATAAAAGGCGATAAATATAAGGGTAGAAACCTCCCTGAATTGCTAAAAATTAAGAAGTTCTAATATAAAAAAAAAATTAAAAAATAATATTATGTTTTGAGGTAGCTGAAACTGGACGTCATCACTCATGAAAGAAGAAAATATTAAGGGTAGATTTTTTTTTATTTTAAGGCGAAAGCACATTGAGGCTATCATCGGCACCCTAAATGTAGGTGTGAGTGTAAAGTGTTAGTCGTAAGTGTAGTGTTGTAAATGTAAGTGTGTGTTAGACTTGGGTACCGCGAGGGACGTCTAAATCCTCTCAATAGGTGCAGCTAGTCTATTTTAGACACACGTAAGATTAATTTTTTAACAATTTTGCAACAGATTTTTTTTTTTGGTACGTGAAGCAGTAAAAATGATAAAATCCCAAACCATAAACAGTGGAATATTCTCAACGTTTTTTTGCTATGTTTTACACCATCTAAACTTTCTCTTTACCTGTTTTTTTTTTATTTTTAAGGGTAGAAACTATTACTAAATGCTAAAAAAATAAACAAATCCACTTTCATTCTTTTATTATTACGAATAAATTGTCGAAACTACGTATAATTACGTTTTTTGTTGTCTTTATAAGGCCATAAGTTATAAAAGGCGATAAATATAAGGGTAGAAACCTCCCTTAATTGCTAAAAATTAAGAACTTCTAATATAAAAAAAAATTTAATTATATTTTGAGGTAACTGAAACTGGACGTCATCACTCATGAAAGAAGAAAATATTAAGGGTAGATTTTTTTTATTTTAAGGCGAAAAGCAATTTGAGGCTATCATCGCCACCCTAAATGAAGATGTGAGTGTAAAGTGTGTGTTAGACTCGAGTACCGCGAGGAACGTCTAAATCCTCTTAATAAGTGCAGCTAGTCTGCACCTCCTGCGGTGATTAAGGGTAGAGACCACCTTTTAATACTAAAAATGAAGAACTTCTAATATAACAAATACATTTTAAAAAATCTATAGTTATGTTTTTGAGGTAATTGAATCTGGGCGTAATCAAATAAAGGACTAAAACATTTATGGTAGAAACAACCCTTAAAAACGAAACATTTATAATTCTTTTAATGTTACGAATAATTGCTATCAATCTGTACACTTATGTTTTTGAGATCGCTGACATTTTAAGTAAAAAAAAACTTCATAAAACAACCCTTAAATATTAAAAAAAGCAAAGTAAAATAATATAACGACTTTGAAATAAAATAGGTTATAATTATGTGTATATAACATTAACTGTTTGATAATGCGACATGCCAATGTAAAACTTTAACAAATTAAATGTACTGACCAAGTTAATAATACGTTCGAACAAACGCTAAGGTAATTTTAATAGCAAAATTTTTTCTCCGTTTATGAATTTAATTGCGCGAGTTCACAGTAAGGTTGTCCGTACAAAATGGCGGCCGAACTAACGGATGCTGCAATAATCTAAAAAATGGCATTACTTAAATATTCGTCTCCATTACTGCCAATATTGTTTTCACAGCAATAAAACGCAACAACAGCTGCCAAATAAACCTATTTAACTTGAGCCAGTCTGTAATGTACTGCCGCTTAGCAAACGGGGGTTGTAAACAAAGTAGTTTTATTTAAAACATTTATGGCCATTTCGCTGTACTCTCTATGCGTCTGTATTCTGTCGTAGAAAAATTAAAATTAGCAGACGGTAGGTAAATGTTTAACAGTTAAATAAAATTTAAACTGACCTTATATTATTATCCGCGTATAGACCCTGTTGGATCACGCAAAGCACTACGATTCATGTCTTGTTACTTCTAATCCTCCACACCTCCCTCATCCTGTCCCCATGGATCCTCTTCCGCTCCTCCGTCCATTTTATCCCTGCTCTCTTTGGGATTTCATTCTCTGGGACCTTCCAACCGAGCATCTTTCTTCTGTATGCGTTCCTGTCTTCAACGTCTGTTGAGTCTATTTCTGCGTCATGTAGGTCTATTCTGACTTGTGCGATCCACGACGTTGTTGATTTGACACCTTGTATATACTTAAGGATTCTGTTGGCAAGTCTCGTTGTTGGGAGACTACAGATGTGTCCATAGAACCGAAGCCTCCTTCTTCTGATATCTGCTGCCAGGTTCGATATCTTCTCTGTGGTCTTCCGGGAGTGCAACCTGTATCCGTTTTCTGTTAATCTCGGGTCAAGGATATTCCTCAAGATTTTGCGTTCTTCCTTTAAAATGCCTTCCATGGTAGCTTTTGTGTGGAGTGCTAGCGTCTCGCTTGCATATAATACCTCCGGTTTGTGTTGTAGTGTCTGATTTTGACCTTATATTAATAATAACTTTTTTATTTTTTTTATGTTTAACGTCCGACTATTGTGAACACGCAGCTCCAGTTTGGTTGGGTATTAGCGAACCATTGTCTATTCATTTACTTTACGACTTGAGGTGATTAACCTTAAGTTCCTGTTTTTAATATTGTAACACACGCATAAGTATTTAGGCTTATGTTCTTTTCGGTGGCCTAGTTGATAGCGTACTAGGCTTTCACCCCGAGATCCGGGTTCGATTCCCGGCCAAGGCTTGGCATTTTTATACGCTATAAATAATCCCATCGTCTGCATTAGCCCAAGTGTGCACAATAGTCGGACGTTAAAAAAAAAAAAAAAAAATTAGGACATTAGAAATTAATATGTATTTTACAGGACAATGCTGAGCGAAAGTTAATGCTATTTGTCTTCCATTTTTTTAAACGACAGTAAACTCGCTTGCTCAGCTCGCCGACAAATACAAATCTACTGCGATTGTAATGTGTCGTATTTTTTGTACTGTTAGGATTTTTTAAAAAATGTTAATTTTTAGTAACTAGTTTCAAATATTATAATGAAGTCACAGCCAAAGATGAACACTTTGACAAATTGCGAAATTGCTGACATACTGCCTATTGTAATAAGCAACAAGGTATGTTTTTTTTTGCTATTTTAAGGCGAAAAGCACATTGAGGCTATTATCGCCTCCCTAAATGTAAGTATGAGTGTAAAGTGTTAAAGTTGTAAGTGTAAGTGTGCGTTAGACTCGGGTACCGCGAGGGACGTCTAAATCCTCTCAATAGGTACAGGTAGTCTGCACCCCCCCTGCGGGGTACACAAGGTATATAGAACAGCAGTTCAAATAAAAGAGTGGGGAAGAAGTAGAGCAGGGACAGTCAATTCCGAGGAGACCGAAAGGGCTGTCCATTATTTTTCTCAAAAATTTACAAAACTGTTAGGAATTTTGTACAGCCGATATATTTTCCAAAACCACCACTAAAATTATCTATAAGAAAACTTAACGTCAACAATGGAGAATTTTTGTTGTTGTTTGACGTCCGACTATTGTGCACACTTGGGCTAATGCAGACGATGGGATGATTTATAGCGTATGAAAATGCCATGTCCTGGCCGGGAACGAACCCGGGTATGCTATCAACTAGGCCGCCGAGGCGGCCTGAGAAAGTCAGAGAGACCGGTTCTATATAGATTCTATAGATTTGATGTATTAGCCTAATTATACGAAATTTGTAATAAAATGTTGGTCATTTGTAGCTTGTAAGTTTCTAACGCTCGCAGCTCCCGTTTGGTTGGGTATTAGCCAACCATTGTCTATCCATTTGTTTTAGACTTGTGGTGATTAGCCTTAAGTCCCTGCTTTTAGTATTGTAACACATGCATAAGTATCTAGGCTATGTTCTAGTTGTTATATTTTAGGTTAGGTTAGGCACTTGAGAACGAGTGTTGATTTGACCCGCGAGACGTTGTGTATTACAATACCAAAATTATCCACCGCGTATAATGGTTTAAGTAGCCCATCATTTATCTTAAACGTTTAAATGAATTAACTTCAATAGAATTAAATACAGTGCACTTCGATTTTACAGCATTTTGTTAACTAGTGGTATATTTAATCACCTCGTAAAGGCTACCGCGGTTTCGAAACCTTAATGTTTCATCTTCAGGCCGTAATACAAAATGTCAAATCCCTCTGTCGATGTCGTCACAAACTTAAACGAAAACATACAGCTGTCCGGAATGTAACGACATACGAGCTGCACGTATCGTTTGGCCAAACCAAATTTTATCGTGTGTATTTTAATCGTATAATAGTGTTTAGTGTTTGTGACGTATTTTCAATGTTTTGTTTACCTTTGTGACGACCTCGACAGAGGAATTTGACCTTTTGTATTACAGAATAAAGTGAAACAGTCAGGTTTCGAAACCTTACTGTTTCATCTTCAGGCCGTAATACAAAATGTCAAATCCCTCTGTCGATGTCGTCACAAACTTAAACGAAAACATACAGCTGTCCGGAATGTAACGACATACGAGCTGCACGTATCGTTTGGCCAAACCAAATTTTATCGTGTGTATTTTAATCGTATAATAGTGTTTAGTGTTTGTGACGTATTTTCAATGTTTTGTTTACCTTTGTGACGACCTCGACAGAGGAATTTGACCTTTTGTATTACAGAATAAAGTGAAACAGTCAGGTTTCGAAACCTTACTGTTTCATCTTCAGGCCGTAATACAAAATGTCAAATCCCTCTGTCGATGTCGTCACAAACTTAAACGAAAACATACAGCTGTCCGGAATGTAACGACATACGAGCTGCACGTATCGTTTGGCCAAACCAAATTTTATCGGTGTATTTTAATCGTGTTTAGTGTTTGAGACGTGTGTTTTCAATGTTTTGTTTACCTTTGTGACGAACTGGACAGAGGAAAATTTTGTATTATTTAGAAGATTTTTTTTGGTGTTTATCGTTTGACTATTGGGCTAATGCAGAAGATGGGATGATTTATAGCGTATGAAAATGCCAAGCCCTGGCCGGGAACTGAACCAGGGTCCTCGGGGTGAAAGCCCAGTACGCTATCAACTAGGCCACCGAGGCGACTCGTTTAAATATTTAATTATCTTAACCTCTTCTGTCTATATCTCTACCGCCTAGTCTTGTTTCCACTTAATCCCCGCAGGGGGGTGCAGATTAGCTGCACCTATTGAGAGGATTTAGACGTCCCTCGCGGTACCCGAGTCTAACACACACTTACACTTACAACACTACACTTACGACTTTAACACTTTACATTCACTTACATTTAGTGAAGCGATAATAGCCTCAATGTGCTTTTCGCCTTAAAATAACAAAAAAAAGTCTCTTAACGACTGTGCTCGCTTCTGATTGGCCCAGCGCTTTCTCTTTAATTTCGACTTTATAATTTTTTTAACATTTTCAAGCTTTAAAAAATAACGTCTGCTTGAGAATTTTCTTGCTTGTTTTTTATCTTTTCACCCTTTAATTTTTACTTATATATTTATAAATTTTCTAAAGTATTAGATAGCCTGTTTTTACCTTCATAATGACTAGGAAGTGGAGGGCTTAAGTATATACGAACGAACATAGATTGGGGGGAGCAGAAAATTAAAACATTTTGTAAATGGAAGTTTCCGAAACGCGTCAACAAATATAAAATATTTGAAGCTCGGAAAGGCAGAAATATGTAGTCAACAAAATTACAACTTTCCTAGAAGTAAAAAGATGATTACAATAAGAATTTTAGAACATGTTCCTTAAAATCCAAAAACAAACATTTTTTGAAGTGACTACTTCTTATGGCGGGGTATGGATGTATGTTTTGCACGGGAAAAAATCAGTTTGCCGTCACGCATCACGCTCTTATATATATATATTTGTTTTAAAATGTATTTATGAAGTGAAAACTTGTATGCTCGCGCCATTATATTACTTACCCAGTCCATTTTAATTATTTAGTTTTGTGTCGTGTTAACTGTGTAACAGTGACGTTTTATACGTTTATTATACATTGGTAGGTGTGAATAATAAATATTTAAATTATTTTAAACGCCATTATACTACTTACCCAGTCCAACTTTATTTAGTATTTAGTTTTATGACAAGTGTTAACTGTGTAACAGTGACGTTTTATACGTTATTATATATTGGTAGGTGTGAATAATAATTATTTAAATGCCATTATACTACTCACCCGGTGCAAACTGAATTAATTAGTATTCAGTTTCGTGATATGTGTTAACTGTAGGCTACAACAGTGACGTTTTAATAATATTTTATACTTCTTAATATAATATTTTAAATTTGAAAGTTTATGTGTGTGTTTTTGTTTATTATTCAATCGTACATTAACTACTGGACCGATTGAGATGAAATTTAAAATGAACAAGGTTTAGGTACCTGAGATGGACATAGATGTATTCCCGTTTTAAAAATCTGAATCCCTGTTATTATTTATTATAAAATAATTGTTTATAAGCTTACATTTGCAATGATTTTAATTGAAACAATCTTATAATTCCAAACAACCTGCCTTTCCAAATTAAAATATTGCAGTTTCCATTGAAGTTGGCATTTACAATGACAATTAATAAGTCACAGGGTCAGATATTAAGAGTAGCAGGAATACATTTGGGACTCCATGCTTCTCCCGTGGTCAGTTATAGCCTATTCTAGTGTCGAGTAGCAAAAACCATAAAATCATATAATATTGTATTTAGAAATATATTAAACTGAAATAAACGTACTCTTGTTTTTGAAATCTACTATACATTTTATTTTGTGATGTAAAATACATAGCCATAACCCGTGATAAGAAGTAGTCATTTCTGTCTGCAGTCATGCCACTGCCACCTTTTTTTATTTTATTAAAGGGACTTGAAAACAAATTGATCCTTGATTTCAAGTTCAACACCTTAGGATCTTCTTTTGAAAGTGATAAAGTGAAAGATAATCTCACTGGCGTGATTGTAGCAAATTTTGACTAACCATAAATTGGTACGAGAACGACTACGATGTATTTTAAATATATATTTTTGCTCCCGTCATTTTAAGTTCGTTACTTTGAAATGATATTTTCGAAATCATTTACAATTTCCTCCAGATTTGCATTTCGGATAATAATTAACAAAAAACAAGTTTTGTAATTTTACTGTCAAGGATTCGATCAAAGGTTCGCTCAAATCGATTTATCAATTGTAAGTATGAACTAAATAAAATATCTATAAAATAGACAAGACAGTTTACTATGAGAAAAAGGAGAATAAATTTTTACGGCCATCTTCTTAGAATGAATTCCAATAGATTGACGAAACAGGTGTTTGATTTTTTCCATAATCGTAAAACAAAACCGAACTGGTTTAAAGAAATTGAAAAAGACCTAATAGAATTAAAAATTACAGAAAGTTCATTGCTTGACCAAACTGCTAAGATAAGTACCAAGGACGAAAGAATAAGATTCCAAGATAAAACCAAAATAAGACCTAAACCTGTCATTTCGGAAGAGGAGAGGAAAAGAAGATCGGAAAGAATGAAGAGCTACTGGGAACAAAGAAAAGTACAGCGCGCAAGAAATGATTGATTCAGCGTACCCCAAAGAGGGTGAAACGAAAAGAAGAAGAAGACAAGACAGTTTAACTTGAAATGTGTTTCAGTAGATGTTGTGGGGGCGGTTTTAAGTGGGTAGAAATGTCATTTAGTTTCTGTACAACACCACAATCATGTAACTACACCCACGCAATTTTAACATCTTAATCTTCAGTCTCCGACCCGTTTCTGTGTTTCTCTTTGAAAAGCAGTAATTAAATGAAACGTATCTTATTAACATTTTCAGTTATTCTCGTACTACGTTGAGAGCCACCTCGGTGGCCTAGTTGATAGCGAGGACCCGGGTTCGATTCCCGGCCAGTGCTTGGCATTTTCATACGCTATAAATCCATCGTCTGCATTAGCCCAAGTGTGCACAATAGTCGGACGTTAAAAAAAAAATCGTATAGCGTTGATTTGTGTTTTGTATCCAGAAAATCTGTTTAAAATTTACGTCATATTAGACAGTTTGTGAAAAAAAATTATTCGATAGATTTTAATGGCCCGTTACTAAAATAATCTCGTTTGTCTGACGTGATGGAAGCGATTCGCAAAAACTATTTTTTATTACAATTTTTTAAAATTCCTATTTCACAATAATAACCAGCATTAAAAATTATACAAGCATTTTCAACTTTCAAATTTGATTGGATACCGTGACACCTTTAAAGTTCGTACTGCTATGGATTTTGTAAATTCAAAATGCTAATTTATGCAGTTTTTAATGCTGATTACGATGGTGAAATCTGATTTTCAAAAGCGTTAAAGTAAAAAAAACTATACGATTTTTTTTAACGACTTGAATGATTTGAAAAGGACGCCATTTTGAGACTAACGGATTTTAATGTTAAAGCAAATCGTTATATTTCCCCAAGGCAGACGTCATAATTTTCCGTATTACTGGTTAGCTGCTAGAGGGCCATTATAGACTTACTTGTAATCGATGTAAACCGATAAACTTTATTCCGACGTCACGTTCATAGACTAACGAATAAATCTTAGGTGACCTTGAAAGTTTTTACTGTTTGTAACATGTCCTCTACAATGGTGCCACGGCTAGTGGGCAGTCCATTCTGTCCTGACATTTCGCACGCCCACGCACTATTTCATTCAGTCTTCCGAAACACAACAATCTTTTTATTGGCGTTATATTTTGGCAGCCGGCCAAAGTCACGTTTCAAGCAAATAAATAATATTTGTAGGACGAAATCGCAGCGTGGGCAGGAAATAAATAGATATAACAATGTGTGAAGTACAGACTTCCCAACGTCTGACATTCCAAACTAATAATATATATATATATATATATATATATATATATATATATATATATACACAAACACACACACACACACACACACACACAAATATATATATATATATATATATATATATATATATATATATATATATATATATATATATATATATATATATATATATATATATATTGACAGGCACGCATACAGGAGAAAGATGCTCGGTTGGAAGGTCCCAGAGAATAAAATCCCAAAGAGAGCAGGGGTAAAATGGACGGAGGAGCGGAAGAGGATCCATGGGGACAGGATAAAGGAGGTGTGGAGGATTAGAAGGAACAAGAAATGAGTCGGAGTGCTTTGCGTGATCCAACAGGGTCTATACGCAAATAATAATAATAATAAGATGGATACAGGTTGCACTCCCGGAAGACCACAGAGAAGATATCGAACCTGGCAGCAGATATCAGAAGAAGGAGGCTTCGGTTCTATGGACTCATCAGTAGACTCCCAACAACGAGACTTGCCAACAGAATCCTTAAGTATATACAAGGAGTCAAATCAACAACGTCGTGGATCGCACAAGTCAGAATAGACCTACATGACGCAGGAATAGACTCAACAGATGTTGAAGACAGGCATATACAGGAGAAAGATGCTCGGTTGGAAGGTCCCAGAGAATAAAATCCCAAAGAGAGCAGGGGTAAAATGGACGGAGGAGCGGAAGAGGATCCATGGGGACAGGATAAAGGAGGTGTGGAGGATTAGAAGGAACAAGAAATGAGTCGGAGTGCTTTGCGTGATCCAACAGGGTCTATACGCAAATAATAATAATAATAAGATGGATACAGGTTGCACTCCCGGAAGACCACAGAGAAGATATCGAACCTGGCAGCAGATATCAGAAGAAGGAGGCTTCGGTTCTATGGACTCATCAGTAGACTCCCAACAACGAGACTTGCCAACAGAATCCTTAAGTATATACAAGGAGTCAAATCAACAACGTCGTGGATCGCACAAGTCAGAATAGACCTACATGACGCAGGAATAGACTCAACAGATGTTGAAGACAGGCATATACAGGAGAAAGATGCTCGGTTGGAAGGTCCCAGAGAATGAAATCCCAAAGAGAGCGGGGGTAAAATGGACGGAGGATCGAAAGAGGATCCATGGGGACAGGATGAGGGAGGTGTGGAGAATAAGAAGGAACAAGACATGAGTCGGAGTGCTTTGCATGATCCAACAGGGTCTATGCGCAAATAATAATAATATAATTTCGGAAATCTCCTTAATTGTGAGGAACCATCAGTAAAGATGGAATTTAATATATCTCCATCAACTAAACCTGACTCAGAACCTCCAACAGTCGAGGAACTCCAATCAATAATATCGAATCTCAAGAATTATAAGGCTTCAGGAGAAAATCAAATCACAGCTGAACTTTGGAAAAATGTCAACGTAAGTGCTATACAGTCTCCCAGAAACATCCTTGAAGAAATTTGGATAAGTGAAAGAATCCCCCCTGATTGGAAAACAGCCCTTATTCATCCACTTCATAAGAAAGGATCCAAATCTGACCCTAACAACTACAGAGGAATATCTCTCCCTGACTTAACATACAAGATATTCTCAACAGTCCTACTACATAGGGCAGAACCTCAATTGGACCATCAACTTGGAGAATACCAGGCGGGGGTATATATATATATATATATATATATATATATATATATATATATATATATACTAGAATTACCCGTCGCGGCTTCGCCCACGAAACTTAAACTTTTTCAGTAATGTAATAATTTAGAAACATAATAAAAATATAATAATAAAAGCGTGATCATCTAAACTCGTGATTATTTTACAGTGAATATGAAAAAATATTGTAACCTGAATATGTTGTTTTATTGACTTCAAAACGTGTTCCGTTCGAATTTAAGAAAATCTGATAAAAAATATTTTTCTCCAATACAAATATTTATATCCCTTTTATAATTTTGTCCT
Organism: Callitettix versicolor; assembly: GCA_022606455.1. Taxonomy (NCBI): domain Eukaryota; kingdom Metazoa; phylum Arthropoda; class Insecta; order Hemiptera; family Cercopidae; genus Callitettix; species Callitettix versicolor. The sequence continues at coordinate 8,829,814 of CM040189.1, read as the reverse complement.
TTTAGGGGATGAATTCGGTAAGGGGGGATGCTGAATTATTTGTATTATAATTTGTGTTTTAGAATATTTTGTTTACGTTTAAGAAAAGCCTATAAACAATATTTTTCTCCAACGAAAACATTCTTTTTCTCCAACTATGCCTCTTTTTTACATTTTTATTCTTTTAGGGGATGAATTCGGAAAAATGTTGAAATATGTGTTTCATTATTTGTGTTTCATAGCATATTTCTAGAATATACGATCCAAAACAAATATTTTTTCAATGCATAATTGTACACCCCTTTCTACATTTTCTACCACCTTTCAATCTCTTTACGGGATGAATTTAGGAAAATGGTGAAAAATATATTTCATTACTTATATTTAAGAGTGGCTATGTTACGTTTTAAGAAGGTCAGACGAAAAACACATTTTTCCAATAAAAATTGTTGTACATCATTTTTATCTCTTTAGGGGGTGAATACTGAAAAATCGTTTTTCAGTGCACCGCTACATGTGGTGGTAACCCTAAAAATTTCAAATATTTAGCTATTATAGTCTCGGCTATACTTTGATTATTAAAGTTGGACTGGGTAAGTAGTTTAATGGCGTAAAAATAAAATTTTTGCAAAATCCTTTCGTAATGTACCTTGACATTGTTGTAAGAAGGTACCCTGAAAATTTCAAGTCTCTAGCTATAATAGAGACGTACGTTGTTTATTAAATTTGAACTGAGTAAGTAGTTTAATGGCGTCAGAATCAAAATTTTGCAAAACCCTTTCTCAGTGTACCTTGATGTAGTTGTAAGAATGTACCTTAAAAATTTCAAGTCTCTAGCTATAATAGTATTGGATGTACGTTGTTTATTAAATTTGGACTGGGTAAGTAGTTTAATGGAGTTAAAATCAATTTTGTGCAAAATCCTTTCTTAGTACGCGCTTACATATTAAAACGAAGGTATCCTCAAAATTTTAAGTCTCTAGGTTTTATAGTTTGGGCTGTACGTTGATCAGTCAGTCAGTCTGGACCTTGCCTTATATATATATATATATATATATATATATATATATATATATATATATATATATATATATATATAAACATATAAACTATAAACTAAAGGACCACATTGAAGAACGATCATAATCCTGCACACCACAATCTTCAGGATTAAGATTTTTTAAGTTTCAAATTGATTAAATAACTTAAAAATAGGTTTATTATAATTTTATCTCTCTGCAAATTACCATGTATTTTGTGATGCATCATCATTGTAATAATTTTGTCTGGTACAAATAAATAAATAAATATATACCATTAACAACACTTTGTAACACGTAAATCGTTCGTATTTAATTAATACAGTTTTTATCAAAATCGTCCGCGTCTCGTTTACAGTGTACCCCCTAGCCGCCTCGGTGGCCTAGTTGATAGTATTGGGCTTCCACCCCGAGGACCCGGGTTCGATTCCCGGCCAGGGCTTAGCATTTTCATACGCAATAAATCATCCTATCGTCTGCATTAGCCCAATTGTGCACAATAGTCGGACGATAAACACAAAAACAAATATGAATTTGAGTATCTTAGGCTATATAAAGAATTTTAATCAGTTTATAATCCTACTTTTGACAGTAATAATCTCAAAGTATAATAATAAATGTAATAATTGTGATTCTGGCATTCAAAAAGGTCATATACATTCAATAATTTAACTACACAAATTTAGAAAATACACATTTTTAAAATTAACAAGAACAATAAACATAACCTCAATTGAAATGATATTGAAGCTCTTGTGCGAAATCAGCTGTTTAGAAGTAGTCACTTCCAGTCTAGATATACACAAGAACAATATATGCTGTGAGGTATTCATTACGGATTCGAGCGTGACGCGAAAACAAATGTTTATACTCATGTTTTGTCAACCGAGACCGTACAAGTTTTCACTTCAAAAATACATTTTATTAATCTCTAACAAAAACAATTTGTTGTAATAATGTTTGGAATATTTGACTACTTTCGCAATAAAAGAGCCAAGCCACTTTGGTTTAGAGAAACAGAGAAAGACGTAACAGAACTGCAGATCACTGACACTATGCTCATGGACAGAACAGCCAAAACAATAACCAAGGACAAGAAACAACGGTTCCAAGGCAAAGTCAAATCCAAGCGAACGATCCAAATCTCTGACGAAGAAAGATAAGCAAGATCACAACGAATGAAGCAATACTGGGCTACGAGGAAGGCACAGAACATTAAAAAGTGATTGATTTAGTGTACCCCAAAAAAGTTGGGTGAAACAAATAAAGAGAAGAATTTTTGGAATAATAATGTTCACTAGAGTGCGTGTATGAATGTGTTATAGCGTTCCGTGACGGCAAACTGAATTTTTCCCTGTGAAAAACACACCCACGATAAGAAGTAGTCACTTCAAAACTATATTTTTTCACAATGTTACTGAATACAAAGTATATCGTAACATCAAACAGAACGTTGCCTACGACTGGACAAGTCAGCACTTGTTTTAAAAAATGAATTAGTTAAAAAAACCCTGAAATGGTAGCAAACAGCTGTAGAACATAAAACTCTACCGTTTTGGCCACATTAAGGGTGTTAAGGCAACTAACGTCGAGCCTAATTGTCAAATAAAAGTAACATGCTTACCTCCTACTTTAGAATGACTCGCACGTCTATAGCGATATTATATATGTATATTACAAAGGCTGAGTAGCCTAACACTGTACTGTCTGTTCTAAAAACATATTTTTCTATTAATAATATCAAACATATTGTCCTCCCTTCGAATTTACAAGCCGCCTCGGTGGCCTAGTTGATAGTACTGGGCTTCCACCCCGAGGACCCGGGTTCGATTCCCGGCCAGGGCTTAGCATTTTCATACGCTATAAATCATCACATCGTCTGCATTAGCCCAAGTGTGCACAATAGTCGGACGTTATCTGGAATATTGAAATAATAAATTGTTTATTTACTCTATCACAGAAAAACTAATAACTATCTTATCAAAATGTCATACCGTTGTCATAAAGTGTCTATTGGCGAGTTAATCAATGTAATTTTTATGAAATCCCTTTTCATTCGCGTTTACGATGTGCGTAAAATACTGTAATATAACAAAACGTCGGTTAGCCTCTTGAATAGCTTCATAAAGCGACACGAAATAGCCTATATTAATACAACGAGCTTTTAACCTCTTCGCAAGATGGCTTACAGGTAATTATAATTTAGTTGCGTAACTTTTATAATTCCAAGCGGACCAATTAAACGTAATTAGAACAAACGGTTCGCCGGTTCCACAATGCGAATTATCATCTTCACTTCGTGAAATTAAATATTAAATTTTATTATACGAAATATTTAATTATTTTAGTTTTTAATAAATAAAATTTCAACTTGTGTGTTAAGAAAAACGGATTTATTAACTAGAAAAATTCGAACGTGTTTACGATAAAAATTACAACAATATTTAAAGTAATTCTACCCTTTTACTGTTTAGTTTATAAATACAGTACAAAATTAAAGTTAAATTAAACACTGTATAAGGTTAAAAATTGTTAAATCTAAATTTCCAGTTGTGGCTCATAAATAAAGCACATACCCCACACACACGCGCGCTCACGCACACACAACACGCTCGCATATACTCACTCACACACGTGCACACACGCACACATACACACGTGCGCACACACATGCACACGCGCACACACACACACACACACACACATATATATGCACGCTTGCACATATTCACTCACACACACGCACACACATACACACGTGCGCACACACATGCACACGCACACACACACACACACACACACACACACAAAACACACGCACGCTTGCACATATTCACTCACACACACACACACATGCGCGCGCACACACACACACACACGCGCGCGCATGCACACACACACACACACACACACTACACGCTCGCACACAGGCGCGATCACGCACACACAACACGCTCGCATATACTCACTCACACACGCGCACACACGTGCACACACGCACACATACACACGTGCGCACACACATGCACACGCACACACACACACACACACACACACGCTTGCACATATTCACTCACACACGCACACACATACACACATGCGCACACACATGCACACTCACACACACACACACACACAAACACACACGCACGTTTGCACATATTCACTCACACACGCACACACATACACACACACATGCGCGCGCACACACACACACACGCGCGCGCCTTACCTATCAAATATTGCAAATAAATAATAACTTATTTCCATATGAAATACTCAAAGGGAAGTTTGTAAATTCTCAGGGAGGACAATATGTTTGAAATTATTAATAGAAAAATATGTTTTTAGAACAGACAGTACAGTCTTAATATACATTTATAATATCGCTATAGACGTGCGAGTCATTCTAAAGTAGGAGGTAAGCATGCTACTTTTATTTGACAATTAGGCTCGACTTTAGTTGCCTTAACACCCTTAATGTGGTCAAAACGGTAGAGTTTTATGTTCATCAGCTGTTTGCTACCATTTCTGGGTTTTTTTAACTAATTTATTTTGTTAAATAACTGCTGACTTGTCCACTCGTAGGCAACGTTCTGTTTAATGTTACGATATACTTTGTATTCAGTAACATTGTGAAAATATATAGTTTTGAAGGGACTACTTCTTATCGTGGATGTATGTTTTTCACAGGGAAAAATTCAGTTTGCCGTCACAGAACGCTGTAACACATTCATACACGCACTCTAGTGAATTATTCCAAAAATTCTTCTCTTTATTTGTTTCATCCAACTTTGGACTCTTTGTATAGATATAGTGGAGTATAGATATAGTTTTTGAAGATGGAGGTTCTCCGAAACGCGTCAACGAAAGTAGAATTGACGAAGCTAGGGAAGGCAGATCATTATACTGAACACAGTGATAATAATCAAAGAAAAGAAGAAGAATAAAAAAAAGAATTTAATAATTTAAGTCCATACTTACCAACAATTAATACTTCTTCACTAATTACGCTGAACGCCTGTTTTAAAATTGCTCTAAAATCTGGAGCTCATTTTTCTTTTATCTGCTTACCTAGAATTCCAATTTAAAAATCCTCATTTCTCATTCTTGTAAACAGGAAGCTTGTTAATATACTTCGTCCTCTTTTCCTTCTTTTATTTCTCCAAAACATTTTTCTTCCTGTTTTGCCAAACTTCCTTTTTCCAGTTTTTTTTTCACTTTTGTTTCTGCTTTTTGTTGTAACTTATGTGTTACATAAAATATAAGATAAAATTATATTATATAAGATAACTTGAATGTTATTTAAGAAATTAAAAAATAAGATCTTAAACACGTGTTTGAACACCATTTAACGGTATAGTCACAAACATGTTGAATAAGATCTTATTTTTTAATTTTTAATTATTTGGAAATTTTGGATAGTTATGTTACTAGCAGTGGTGTTTTCAAAACTAGAAAGCAAAAGAACTACTATATTACTTAGCCGAAATATCAGTTTTTAAGTGAAAATAATTATAATATTAGTAGCTGTTTGTCCAATAATTAATTAAATTAACTGTCCGATTAACACTGTTCACAATTCATGTTGGTACAGAAATGCGTTTAGCTTCCTTCAAGCTTATTTATGTTATTTAATTTTTTTTTCATTTCAACTTTTTCCGACCAAAAGGTGAACGAAGAGAGTTATAACGACTCGTATTTACATTAGTTAGTCGAAAAATATTTCTGCAAAACATTTCCCAATAAATAATTCTATAAAAAATTTCAATAATCAATACGTATATGTTCATGAAACACAGCAAATATGATAAAGAAAACATTTAATTTCTGGATGTAAAGATGAAAATACGACATGTTTATAAAATAAACATTGATAAAAATCAGCTCAAACGTTTCTCATACGAAGTGTGTTCAGAAAGTAACGAGAATTTTAATTTTTTTTGAACAAAATATTTATTTATTCTTCTAAACTGATGGTGTCGCCTTCAAAATAGTCCCTGTTGGAGATTATGCACTTGTGCCAGCGCTTCTTCCAATCCTCGAAACACTTCTAAAACTCGACCTTTCAGATAGCCTTTAGTTCTTTCAGCGATACGTTTTTAATGCCATCTACGGCTGTAAAACGACGGCCCTTTAAGGTTATCTTTATTTTTGGAAATAGGAAAAAGTCACACGGAGCCATGTCTGGCGAATATGGAGGCTGGGGCATCGTTACAGTACTGTTTTTGGCCAAAAATTCACGAACCAAGCAATGAAGTGTGAGCTGCATTATCGTGGTGCAAAAGCCATGAATTGTTTCTTCACAGATCCGGGCGTTTTTCGGATTGTTTCATGCAAACGGCGTTGAACTTTATTGAACGTTTCACCTGGTGGCAGGAATTCATGATGCACTATGCCATTAATATCGAAAAATACAGTGAGCATAACCTTCACGTTCGACAGCACTTGACGAGCCTTTTTCGGTCTTGGCGAGCCAGAATTCCTCCACTGGAATGATTGAGCCTTAGTTTCGACGTCATATCTGTAAATCCATGTTCTGTCACCTATAATACTTTTCAGTAATTCTGCATCGTCGTTGACTTCATTTAGTGACTCCTGAGCAACTTCCATTTGCCGCTGTTTTTGTTCAAAATTCAACAATTTTTGAAAGAATTTTTCTGCCACGCGTTTCATACACAAAACACTGGAAACAATGTCATGACATGATCCAATCGATATGCCAACATCATCAGCGACCTCTCTAATTGTGATTCGGCAATTGTTCATAACCATTTCATTCACTTTTTCCACGTTTTCATCGGTTGTTAATGTGCGGGGGCGTCCAGGGCATTCGTTATCTTCAACGTCTTCACGACCTTCTTGGAAAAGCGTATACCACTCGTCAACTCTTGCTTTACTCATAGCAGACTCACCATAGGCCTTTGTTAACATTTCACACACTTTGTTACACTTTATTCCATTTTTACGCAAAATTTGATACAAAATCTTTGATCCATTTCTTTTAACAAACGAAAATCGCCGACCTCATAAAAACACGTCTAACCTTAGTGGCTGTCACAGACAAAGTCAACAATTAAAACAGCTGAAAGTTTTATCATACGTCAAGGGTATGTATAGTAACATAATAAAAAAAATGTTTGACGATCGAACTCTCCAAGCCCGCGAAATTTAAAAATTCTCGTTACTTTCTGAACACACCTCGTATATTAAATTTCGTAACTCAGATTAATTTAAAGAATTAGATATAAAAAAAATCTTACATTCTTTAGTAAGGTGTGTATTATAATCTTGATTTCTGTTTAAGTTTGTTTATTTTTCGATTTAGTATTGAATCATAAATTTCTCTAATTTCAAACTAAATAGAGGTTTATATCCCCTGAACACCTCGGCCGTCAATCAGCAATCTGCAGTTACTTTGCGGTTTTTGAATCTACGATCGCTGTCAAAATCAGAGATAAGAACAAAGTCCAAGCTAATTTAATTTACAATAGTTACCAATTACGTTATCAAAAAAACAAAATTAATTACAATATCTTTTTGTAGTTTATATTCCTCAATATATTTTCGTTATAATTTAACAATTAATTAATTAATATTTATAGTGATTTATTTATTATTATGCACTTGCGTTCTTTATAAGCAATGTCAGTAAACATAACCTCAATTGAAAAGCTATTACAGAAATAACAATTGTTTTGCGGAATCTGCTGTTTTACGCGAAAATGACCTTCACATTATTATCATTATGGCATATTAATTTCCGTTGAATTGAAAACTCTATATTTTTATACTACCGATTATTGTAGTTGGTTCGATATATCGATAAATAGTAATGTTACAATTCCTTACTTCAATAAATACAAAATGACCAAAACTTTTACAAAATGTTATGAAAGGTTATGAGGTAATATATTTAGCGATAGTTTTTTTTACTGTCACCGATGTCGACTTTGTATGCTTCCAGAACTACTTGCTAAAGTGAGGAAGAAAAATGGTGATCTCAAATGGAGCTTTTAACACAGTGTTACTGTGGGAGAGACAAAAACCGAGTTGTTACGTTCTATAAAATTATTCGGGTCACGTTTATATTCAAATAATGCGTTGTAATCAGCGTTCATCTTACCCGCAACTCCCTTGAGAATGACAAAGCCTTTCCCATCAGTCGTTTCAATGAATAAGGCAGCATCACCTATTGTTTTACACTTCCTAGGACGCCTTTAACTAAGGAACGCCATTACTGTACAATCTGCGTTCATCTTACCCGCAACTCCCTTGGACTGTCAAGGCATATCCTTCTTTCTCTCCCTCTATCTCTTTCTCGCTATCGTTCTCGCACTCGCTTTCTCTCCCCATCTCTCCCTCTCCCTCTCTCCTCCCCTCTCTCCCTTTCTCCCCCTCTCTCGCTCTCGATCTCGCACTCGCTCTCTCTCCCCATCTCTCCCTCTCTTCTCCCCCTCTCTCCCTTTCTCCCCCTCTCTCTATCTCTCTCGCTCTCGATCTCGCACTCGCTTTCGCGCTCGCTCTCTCTCCCCATCTATCCCTCTCCCCCTCTCTCTCCTCTCTCTCTCCTCCCCCTCTTTCTCCTTCTCGCTCTCGATCTCGCACTCGTTCTCGTTCTCGCGCTCGCTCTCTCTCTTCATCTCTCCCTCTCCCTCTCTCCCCCTCTCTCCTCCCTCTCTCTCATTTTATCCCCCTTTCTCTTTCTCTCTCTCTTTCTCTCTCTCGTTCCTGCTGTCGCACTCGCTATCCCTCTCTCCTACCTCTCTTTCTCCCTTTCTTCACCCCTCTCTCTCTTTTTCTCTCTCTCGCTCTCGCTCTCGCATTCGCTTTCCATCTCTCCTCCCTCTCTCTCCCTTTCTCCCCCTTCCCTCTATCTCTTTCTTTCCCTCTCTCTCGCCCTCGCGCTCGCGCTCTCTCCATATATCCCTCTCCCCTCTCCCCTCTCCCCTCTCTCCCCCTTTCTCCCCCTCTATCTCTCTCTTTCTCTCTCTCGCTCTCTCTCCATCAATCCTTCTCTCCTCCATCTCTCCCTCCCTTTCTTCCCCTCTCTCTATCTCTCTCTCTTTCTCTTTCTCTCTCGCTCTCGCATTCGCTCTCCCTCTCTCCTCCCTCTATCTCTCCCTTTCTTCCCTCTCTCTCTTTCTCTTTCCCTCTCTCTCGCTCTCGCGCGCGCTCTCTCTCTCTCCATCTCTCCCTCTATCTTCGTCTCTCCTCCCATTCTCTCCGTTTCTCCCCCTCTCTCTATCTCTCTCTCGCACTTTGCTCTCGCTCTCTCTCCATCTCTCCCTCTCCCTCTCTCTCCTTTTCTACCTCCCTCTCTCTATCTCTCTCTCTCTCGCTCTCGCGCTCGCTATCCCTCTCTCTCTTTCTCTTTTTCCCTCTCTCTCGCTCTCGCTCTCTCTCCATATCTCTCTCTCCCCTCTCTCCCTCTCTCTCCTTTTCTCCTCTCCCTTTCTCTCTCTCGCTCTCTCTCCTCCATCTCTCTCCCTTTCTCTCCCTCTCTCTCTATCTCTCCCTCTTTCTCTCTCTCGCTCTCGTACTCGCTCTCCCTCTCTCCCCCTCTCTCTCCCTTTCTCCCCCTCTCTCTCCTTTTTCTTTCTTATATCTTTCAGAAGATACCTTTTCATTGTTTAAATGTTCAGTTTATATTTTTTTTCATTACTAGTTGAATGCAATAACGTTAACACACGAAACATTGCCAATGGAACAGAGAATCAAACAATTTATATTTACCTTGTCTGTCTGCAGGAACAAAAGCAAAGAAAACAAGCTTAGGTTTCGTGTTTGATTTATCACCATCTGCACCTGATCCAGCAGCAGCGGCAGGATGTTTTCCTCTTACTTGACAGGATTAAACACCAAGGATTTATCGCATTTCTACTTGACAATATTTGCCTACCTCCAGCCAGGCAAATTTATCAATCCTCTTTGTGTTAATACCATTTCTTGTTGCGTTCTAAGCTTCGACAATCTCCGACTTTAATTAATCTGAATTCTAATGTGGACTATACGTAGTATATTAATAAAGAAAATATTGTAACTGTGAAGAAATATATTTTGATATTCATAAACAGTGGCAGATTTTTCTGAGTTGGAGAAACACTTGGAAATCTACTGTCAACGTGTAGCTGTACATCTTCTCTGTAGACCAAGACTAATAAAAAATGTATTTTTTTTGTGTTTAACGTCCGACTATTGTGTACACTTGGGCTAATGCAGACGATGGGATGATTTATAGCGTATGAAAATGCCAAGCCCTGACCGGGAATCGAAACCGGGTCCTCGGGGTGAAAGCCCAGTACGCTATCAACTAGGCTACCGAGACGGCTAAAAGAGGATGTATTTCTTATTTAAAAAAAAAACATTTGTTTAACGTTTGTACTTCACGCCAGTTGGACTAATGAGAACGAGGGATCGGCGTTATAAAAAAGGTTAAATCAACGGTAGTAACTGAGTCTCGTGTCCGCGACCTTGAAATACGCAGCAGACTGACTGGACTTAGCCGCATCGACAACCGAAGTCTAATTTAGTTTAATGTAAAATAAGATATTTATTAATTTCGATTTGTTAATGAAATAATTTTTTTTTCAAAAAAGCTTGTGATATTATTCTAAATTAAACTAAAAACAGTTTAAATTTATTTTGAAGTTGTTTCCCTTGTGAGTTAATTACTAAACATAAATAAACGTGCCACGCACAACGTGTTTATCCTAAATGTAAAACTTCTGTGTAACTTGCGCTGAAAAGACGACTCACAAAGGATTTGTAGAACAGAAACAATATATTTCATTTTGAAACTTGCTGATGTTTTCCTTAAGGGGACTTACTCTTCCCCATATCAAAGAAGGAAATAAAACTTACTCCGTTACGGTTACAATTTATGGAGAAACTTACTTGTTTTGTAATATATATAAGTAAACATTATTTAATACACTACTGTGTACCATATTTCACTACAATATTTTATTTTTTTTTTATAAATCTACGAAGTGTGTTCAGAAAGTAACGAGAATTTTAATTTTTTGTACAAAATATTTATTTTTTCTTCTACATTGATGTTGTCTCCTTCAAAATACTCCCCATCGGAAATTATGCACTTGTGCCAGTGCTTCTTACAATCCTCGAAACACTTCTCAAACTCGACCTTTGAGATAGCCTTTAGTTCTTTCAACGATGCGCTTTTAATGTCACCTACGGCTGTAAAACGACGGCCCTTTAAGGTTCTCTTTATTTTTGGAAAAAAGAAAAAGCCACACGGAGCCATGTCTGGCGAATTTGGAAGCTGAGGCTTCGTTACAGTGCTGGTTTTGGCCAAAAATTCACGAACAAGCAATGAAGTGTGAGCTGGTGCATTATCGTGGTGCAAAAGCCATGAATTGTTTTTCCACAGATCCGGGCGTTTTTTCGGATTGCTTCGCGCAAACGGCGATGAAAAGATGAATGACACTTTACCTACTTGATTATCCACAAATAAGTCATTACAACACAACTTGCTTTAGTTATTTTCAAAACAAGAAAGAAGATAGATGTGTTTCTATCAACATAGAGGAAACAAGTCCTTTAAAGTGGTCTTCTTATGAACTTATAGAACATTAAATTTTAAAACTCAAGTTGTTATAATAATTGTCATCAAAACAGCTGACAAGAAGATTTTACTTGAACATTTAGAAAAGAATAAACCTAGATTTTCTGAATGTTTTTAAAATGTTTGCTTCAAAGAAGTAATAAATTACATATGAAGTACATAAGTTTGTATGAAATTTGAAGTTGGCACATTCAAATTTGAAGGAAATTTGAATTCCTCTCACCTGGTGGCAGGAATTCATGACGCACTGTGCCATTAATATCGAAGAACACAGTGAGCATAACCTTCACGTTCGACCGCACTTGTCGAGCCTTTTTCGATCTTGGCGAGCCAGAATGCCTTCACTGGGATGATTGAGCCTTAGTTTCGAAGTCATATCTGTAAACCCATGTTTCGTCACCTGTTATAATACGTTTCAGTAATTCTGCATCATCGTTGACTTCATTTAGTGACTCCTGAGCAACTACATTCGCCGCTGTTTTTGTTCAAAATTCTACAATTTTGGAACGAATTTTGCTGCCACGCGTTTCATACACAAATCATTGGAAACAATGTCATGACATAATGCAATCGATATGCCAACATTATCAGCGACCTCTCTAATTGTGATTCGGCGATTGTTCATAACCATTTCTTTCACTTTTTCCACGTTTTCATCGGTTGATGTGTTGGGGTGTCCAGGGCGTTCGTCCTCTTCAACGTCTTCACGGCCTTCTTGGAAACTCTTACACCACTCGTAAACTCTTGCTTTACTCATATCAGACTCACCATTGGCCTTTGTTAACATTTCACACACTTTGTTACACTTTATTCCATGTTTTACGCACAATTTGATACAAATTATTTGATCCATTTCTTTTAACAAAACGAAAATCGCCGAGCTCATAAAAACACGTCTAATCTTTTTGGCTGTCACAGACAAAGTCAACAATGAAAACAGCTGAAAGTCTTATCATACTTCAAGGGCATGTATACCAACATAATAAAAAAAAATGTTTGACAATCGGATTCTCCAAGCCCGCGAAATTTAAAAATTCTCGTTACTTTCTGAACACACCTCGTATGTTCGCCATATCGTTTATAACAGTTGACTGAAAATTTCAGATAGCCTAAACTTTCTAAGCGTTATGTAAGAAATAGAAACGTGTCACTGAAATCAGTCGTAGTGAAAAGCGGACAAATTTGACAAACAGACATTCAGTCAGACAGTTTTTAATGTTTGGCTGTTTTAATGCGGAAAAACACATCTAAAATCTTAAGTGTACAACCAATTCATTTGGCTTCTAAAGCTCGTGAATATAACAGTTTTAAAATAAATCAAGCATATTGGTCGACATTTTACTTCTTAATATGTGTAATTAGTTTAAAATGTAGCCTAAAATCTGATAATTGTAGTTAATAAACACAAATATTGTCTTTTTATATTCTTTTTCTTATATTTAGAACTAGGTTTAAAGAACATGTAAGATTATTCAAATACGGCAAAAATGATTCGAATTATGCGTCACATTTAATAAAAGAGGGACACATACCTCGAGAAATAGAAAACTCCATGAAGGTACTACATATGGCAGAAAAAGGAAGACGTATGAACATTTTAGAGAACTTGGAAATTTTTAAATCTAAATTAAATGAACAGATATCGTCGTAAGAAGATATTACGTTTAAAAATCTAAAGATTTTCAAAAGTTAACAGGAGGGACGACCGTTGAAGTCAATCAGAAGCGAGCGAAAACGTATGATTTTGAAGAGCCAATTAGAAACGAGCACGTCAGTTTAAATGTACACATGTTGAATAGAGGGGGGTACGAGGTGAAGATAGAAAATTATAAATAGGATGTATCATAATATTGGTGACCAGTATAGATATAGTTTTTGAAGATGGAGGTTCTCCGAAAAGCGTCAACTAAAGTAGAATTGACGAAGCTAGGGAAGGCAGATCATTATACTGAACGTAGTTTAAAATTTTTCTTGACGCCCGCCTATAAAAAGCGAATTATAGGCCTTCTAACGTTACATAATGTCCTCAGTTTTGTTTCGAATAGGCGTATGACAAATTAATATTGTTTTAAATCTAGTCACAGCTACAAGTAACAATGGAAAAAATTCAATTAAAATACGTTAAGTTCTATTCCCGTAAAAAGGACAAGTCGTAAAAAAAGACAAGCAAACAAAAACTTTCTGTTAACCAGAAATATAAACCATGTATCATGTTTTTCTCGATCCCTCATTTTGTTATTAATTAGTTGATGTTATTCTCTTATTAATTGTAACATTTTCATCGTTAATTTCATTTTCCCGTTTAAATTTAGTCCGTAGTTTTCCGTTCGTCCTAGTCATTTTTTCTCAATCTTTGTTCTTCATTTAAAACATATTTTTCTAAATAATTTTATTTAAAAATTCAATTTTTAACATAACCTCAATTGAAACGATATTGAAGCAACAGCTGTTGTGCGAAATCAGCTGTTTAGAAGTAGTTACAGTTATATTTTTATATATAAAACGGCCCGCAGGGGGGTTGCAGACTAGCTGCACCAATTGAGAGGATTTAGACGTCCCTCGCGGTACCCGAGTCTAACACACACACTTGCAACACTAGACTTACGATTTTAACACTTTACACTCACATTACATTTAGGGAGGCGATAGTAGCTTGAATGTACTTTTCGCCTTAAAAAAAAAAAAAAAAAAAAAAAAATATATATATATATATATATATATATATATAAACACAACGTGCTAAATATACTAATATTATTATTATCTGCGCATAGACCCTGTTGGATCACGCAAAGCACTCCGACTCATGTCTTGCTCCTTCTAATCCTCCACACCTCCCTCATCCTGTCCTCATGGATCCTCTTCAGCTCCTCCGTCCATTTTACCCCTGCTCTCTTTGGGATTTCATTCTCTGGGACCTTCCAACCGTAAATATACTACTATATATATATATATATATATATATATATATATATATATATATATATATATATATATACGTACTAAATATGCCTAAGCTAAGTGCGAGCCTGGTTTCCAAAATGAAATTCTAACCAATTTATTTTGGAAAATATATGTATATTATTTACAGTCCAGTAGGCTATGGTGATTAATTTGTTTTCTTGACTCTGTATAAATTTATGGGCGAGTGTGTTACAATAGCTAATTAATAAAATTAAGGCATAAAATTAAGGACGAGGGTTGTCCTTAAAATAAAATTTCCAATAATGTTTCATAATAACAACATGTTTATTTGTATTGAATATATTTTTGGAAAACTTAAACTTTTTTCTATTTTTCGACATAATCGCCGTTTAGATCGATGCATTTTTGCATACGGTGAACCATCTTTTGTATGCCTGAGTCGAAAAACTCTCCCGCCACGCCGCGAAGGTAGCTTAAAACGTTTTCTTTCAACTTCTCTCTGGTACTGAAATTCGCCCCACCTACGTGTTTCTTCAAATTAGGGAAGAGATGGTAACCACTTGGGGCTCAGTCCGGGCTGTAGGGCGGATGTGTGACAGAACCCCATCCAAATTGGTTGATGAGACCGGTTGTTACACGGGCGGTGTGCGGACGAACGTTGTCTTGATGGAAACAAACTCCCTTCGTGAGCATGTCTCTCCTCTTGTTTTCTATCGGGCGGCGAAGGTTCTTTAACGTCTCACAGTAACGATCAGCTCTGATTCTTGTGCCGGTATCCATGAATTCGCACAACAATAACCCCTTCCTGTCCCAAAACACGCTCGCCATGACTTTGTCGCCAGACAGTGTTTGTTTGAACTTCCGCGGTTTATGCGATTCTGGATGTTTCCAATGATGTGATTTTTCTTACGTTTTCGATGAATAGTGTACCCAGGTCTCGTCCCCAGTGACAATGGAGTCCAAGAATTTCTTTCCATCGGTTTCGTAGGCGTGAAGAAATTTGCGGGCCGCATCAATCCGTTGCCGTTTGTGGTCTGCTTTGGACCCATTTTGCACAAACTTTGCTATACCCTAAATGGTCTGTGAAAATTTTATCAATGCAGGTCTTGCTGACATCAGGGATCATCTCGGAGAGCTCCCGAACAGTCACCCTTCGATCATTCAGCATTGCTTCTTTCACTTTCGACGACCTCTCTAATTGTGATTCGGCGATTGTTCCACGTTTTCATCGGTTGTTGATGTGCTGGGGTGTCCAGGGCGTTCGTCATCTTCAACGTCTTCACGACCTTCTTGGAAACGCTTACACCACTCGTAAACTCTTGCTTTACTCATAGCATACTCACCATATACCTTTGGTAACATTTCACACACTTTGTTACACTTTATTCCATTTTTTACAAAAAATTTGATACAAAGTCTTTGATCCATTTCTTTTAACAAACGAAAATCGCCGAGCTCATAAAAACACAGAACCTTAATGACTGTCACAGACAAAGTCAACAATGAAAACAGCTGAAAGTCTTGTCATACTTCAAGGGCATGTATACCAACATAATAAAAAAGTGGCGCAGTGTATTTTGCACACAAAAAACGAATCACAGAACGTAATTCGCACCTGGCGGGAGTCAGAAAAGACAACTCCATTATTAACGGCTACCAAGCCAAGACTGAGCGTCACAGACCGATCACGGAGTGGGGATTGGGAGTGGAGGAATCAAGCTGCAAGCCAAGGTCACCGGATCCCGCATAACAACGTTCGCAGCGGCTATAGCCCCTTGTGAACCGTACTTTACGGACAGCCCTCGTCATTCAGCGTTGTATAGAAATATATCCAACTGAGCTAAGAAAATAGAGTTGTATTCATGTGGAATAATATAACGCAGTCTGCTGGATAGAAATATTGACAGGTGTGACGAG
>CM040189.1:8798365-8808365 GCA_022606455.1 Callitettix versicolor | reverse complement strand
AGTTATGATTACTATTAGTTCACAAATAAATTGAATAGAAATATAATACTTTAAACATGTTGGTAAAGTTGGGCCAACAATTTCTTTTTTGGTTTTTGGTGATGTTTAATTGTTGGCCCTATGTTGGGATTTGATTATTAGTTAGTAGGCATCTGTGCCAAATTTAACCGTTGCCCAACCGTGTCTGAAAACAAAGCACCAACAATGGGCCAACAGAAAATGCTACTGGGGATAGGCCTAAATCTACATACGACATCTAACACCATGCACTTAAGAATATACTTTTTATCTCTCCATGTTTAAACTTATACTGAAAATGAAATATGTAAACTTCGGTACATTTTCGCGAAGTTTAGGCTACGATACCCAAAAAACTTGATTAGAGTATTCAGATTTACTGTTTAGTCGTTAGTGGGTTACACTATAAACGCTTGTACGATAAAAATCGTCGATGTATACCTAGAAACGAACTTAAACGGTGCAATTTGGAACTAACAAAATGATGCAATTAATTCTGGTGGGTATTAAATGTTTCGATCTGTGATTAACGTAACTGTACATACACATAAATTAAACAGCTGCATCTGGTTTAGTGATCAGCTGTTTGCTCGTTCGTGCTCGTGACGTCAGTGAAGTGTTTACTGTATTTATATGCAGCCTAACCAGTTTATCTACACAAACACATCGCGTATTAATCGATAATAAGTGTACATAATAACGTGCCCATAATTCCGTAACAATGTTTGGATGATTGCTCTACAAACACGTCACAACACAGTTTGAACTCGTGACATAATCTGTTTGCTTGCGGTATTAGGTTATGGTGTCAAAATATCTGTTAGTTATGGTGTTCAAATATTATAGATATAGAATTCGTTAAGTTGGAAGTAGGTGGTCTCATTTTGCTTGCTGCAAACAATAACTTTATCGTCCATATTGAAATATATAATTAAGTAATGTAAAATCGAGGGCGTTTAAAAATAACACGTAAAACAGACTGCATATTACAACCTCCTCAAAGAGAAGCAATATTTTAACTCATATATAAATCTTGGGAACATGAAGCCGCAAACTATGAAATGCTAAGTCTTATGAGACATTTCATAAGTACGAAGTGTGTTCAGAAAGTAACGAGAATTTTTAAAATTCGCGGACTTGGAGAATCCGATTGTCAAACATTTTTTTTATTATGTTGGTATACATGCCCTTGAAGTACGATAAAACTTTCAGCTGTTTTTGTTGTTGACTTTGTCTGTGACAGCCACTAAGGTTAGACGTGTTTTTATGAGCTCGGCGATTTTCGTTTGTTAAAAGAAATGGATCAAAGAATTTGTATCAAATTTTGCGTAAAAAATTGAATAAAGTGTAACATAGTGTGTGAAATGTTAACAAAGGCCTATGGTGAGTCTGGTACGAGTAAAGCAAGAGTTTACGAATGGTATAAGCGTTTCCAAGAAGACCGTGAAGACGTTGAAGATGACGAACGCCCTGGACGCCCCAGCACACCAACAACCGATGAAAACGTGGAAAAAGTGAAAGAAATGGTTATGAACAAACGCCGAATCACAATTAGAGAGGTCGCTGATGATGCTGGCATATCGATTGGATCATGTCATGGCATTGTTTCCAGTGTTTTGTTTATGAAACGCCTGGCAGCAAAATTCGTTTAAAAATTGTTGAATTTTGAACAAAAACATCGGCGAATGGAAGTTGCTCAGGAGTTACTAAATGAAGTTAACGACGATGCAGAATTACTGAAACGTATTATAACAGGTGACGAAACATGGGTTTACGGATATGACGTCGAAACTAAGGCTCAATCATCCCAGTGGAGGTATTCTGTTTCGTGAATTTCTGCCAACAGGTGAAAAGGTCAATAAGGAGTGACCTACCTACAAGGTCAACGCCGTTTGCGTGAAGCAATCCGAAAAAAACGCCCGGATCTGTATAAAAAACAATTCATGGCTTTTGCACCACGATAATGCACCAGCTCACACGTCATTGCTTGTTCGTGAATTTTTTGCCAAAAAACAGTACTGTAACGATACCCCAGCCCCCATATTCACCAGACATGCTCCGTGTGACTTTTTCCTATTTCCAAAAATAAAGAGAACCTTAAAGGACCGTCGTTTTACAGCCGTAGATGACATTAAAAGCTCATCGCTGAAAGAACTAAAGGCTATCTCAAAGATCGAGTTTGAGAAGTGTTTCGAGGATTGGAAGAAGCGCTGGCACAAGTGCATAATCTCCAATGGGGACTATTTGGAAGGAGACAACATCAATGTAGAAGAATAAATAAATATTTTGTTAAAAAAAATTAAAATTCTCGTTAATTTCTGAACACACCTCGTATGTAATGACATTTACTTACATTACTCGTTGAGGAATACAACCCTTATATTTATATATATATATTTTTTAAACTTTTATATTCAAACTACGTGTCACTTGTATTGATAAATTACTTACAACAAAGATTTCCTGCCCATTGCCTATGTTAGCATTGCAACAGAATCACAACGGATGGAAAAGAACTATAGTAGGTCTGTTATTGAACGAAAAATAAAAATCATGTATCATTTTTTTTCTCTTCCTTTTTATTTTAATTACGATGCTATGTTCGACAACATGACAAATTAACTTAGTTTTTAATAACATAACCTAAACATTACAGCTGTTCAATAAAATCAGCTGATCATTACGAATTAATATAAAACAACTGATCTTTTACTATAACTACCAATATAAATTTGTGTATTAGTGTCACGCGTCGAGCAAAATCCAATATGACAACCAGCTCTATAACATGATACATGTTGAAAAGGGTAGAGAATTTGAAAATCGGCTATCTTCTCCTGGTTTAATTGAGGACGAGAAGATTTTAGCTGTGTTCCAAACTCAAAGCCTTGAATTCCTTGTTTCCATCTTAATATATAAAAGAGGAAGTCCTGACTGATTGACTGACTGACTCATAATCAACGCAGAGCCAAAACTATTTTAGCTAGCGACTTGAAATTTTCAGGGTACATCTATGTTACCATATAGGCGTGCACTAAGAAAGGATTTTGCAAAAATTTGATTTTAACGTCATTAAACTACTTACCCAGTCCAACTTTAATAATCATCGTATAGCCGAGACTATAATAGCTAGATTTGAAATTTTCAGGGTTACCACCACATGTAGGGGTGCAGTGAAAAACGGTTTTCCAGTATTCTTATTTTAATTACGACGATATATTCGAAAACGTGAAAAATTAATATAGCTTTTAACAACATAACCTAAAACTTATTATAGCCTATCAGTTCATTGAAATCAGCTGGTCCCGCAGAGGGTGCAGACTAGCTACATCTATTGAGAGGATTTAGACGTGCCTCGCGGTATCCGAGTCTGACACACACTTACACTAACAACACTACACTTACAACTTTAACACTTTACACTCACACTTACATTTAGGGAGGCGATAATAGCCTCAATGTGTTTTTCGCCTTAAAATAACGAAAAAAAAAGAAATCAGCTGATCGTTACAAGTGTTATACTGAGCAGCTTGAACACAAAATCGATTGGCTTTAAGTTATCTTACTCAGATTGTTAAACAAACTTTACACATGTAATTATGAAATGTATTTATGCATACGTCAAACAAAATCTTTGTAATAGATCGAGAGGATGTATATGACAACATATTGTTGATTGTCGAAAATATTGGATCTTTTTGTCCATAATATAATTGTGGAAGAACCTATGGACTACAAGAATAAAAAGCCTAGTTGATAAATGTGGCCTAGTTGATAGCGTACTGGGCTTTCACCCCGAGAACCCGGGTTCGATTCCCGGCCAGGGCTTGGCCTTTTCATACGCCAATCATCCCATCGTCTGCATTAGCCCAAGTGTGCACAATAGTCGGACGTTAAAAAACAAAAAACAAGAATAAATTCAATGCATTTTGACTGAAATATATATTTCATGGTTGTAATTACATGACTGCGAAAAACGTTTTTGCAATTTCCGCCGTTTCCAAACATTGTACCGACACACACGATACAAAAACAAGATTACAAGTTTCATAGTTCTAATGAAATTTACCACAAAAACATATTTTCTCTACGGGAATCTGTAGCTCGGTTTATCAGATACCTCGCCGTGGGCGTGTTAGCCTAGGAAGCTATAAACCATCTCGACCACTTTAATCAACACTTTAAATAAATGCACTTTTTATTGCCCCCCCTAACCCATCTTAAAGACGTATTTCTCCTTTTGACCGACCTTGTCTGTCCTTGAACCTCGTGTTTTTTTATACTGATGTTTATAAACATACTCGGTGAAATTAATTTTAAGGTTATGTTTTAAGAACTGACTGGGATAGTTTCTTCAGGCCATTTTATTTCTATAAAACGTTTATGTATTTATTGTCACTTTAATGATAATGGATCTTTTGTATGAAGCAGTGACAGTCCTAACGTTAAGGAATGTATTCATTCAAAATGGCGTTCTTGTTCACGCTTATGAGCGTGTCTTTGTGTTAGAAAAATACATTTTAAGGTCAAATTAACGCATCTGTCTCGCTCGCGTAATAGTAGCGAATTTCCAACAAATATTTCCTTTATCGTATCGATTTTTGAGACTCTAATTTCTCTTCTTCTCTTCGTTTCACCCTCTTTGGGGTACGCAGAATTAATCATTTCTTGCGCGCTGTACTTTTCTTTGTTCCCAGTAGCTCTTCATTCTTTCCGATCTTCTTTTTCTCTCATCTTCCGAAATGACAGGTTTAGGTCTTATTTTGGTTTTATCTTGGAATCTTATTCTTTCGTCCTTGGTACTTATCTTAGCAGTTTGGTCAAGCAGTGAATTTTCTGTAATTTTTAATTCTATTAGGTCTTTTTCAATTTCTTTAAACCAGTTCGGTTTTGTTTTACGATTATGGAAAAAATCAAACACCTGTTTCGTCAATCTATTGGAGTTCATTCTAAGAAGATGCCCGTAAAAATTTATTCTCCTTTTTCTCATAGTATCTGACAGTTTTTCAATTTTCTTATAGAGAGCTTCATTTCTTATATATACTACCTTATTATCCTGAAATTTTGTTCCTATAATTTTCCTTAAGATTTTCCTTTCCGTTATTTCAAGCTTTTCTATCTGGCCTATGCGATTCATGGTTAATGTTTCTGCTGCGTACAGTGCTTCCGGCTTGATCATTGTTTTATAATGTTTAATTTTGGACCCCCATGAAAGGGATTTCTTATTGTATGTTTCTTTCGTCAATTGGAAGGCCAATTCAAGTTTGTTTTTCCTGGATTCCATTGCCTTGCCCTCATCTGCATTCCAACTAATCCATTCACCAAGATATTTGAACTCTAATTTCTCTATTATAATCAACATATATTATTATTATTATAAAAGTTTTTTAAACTTTTAAATTACGAAATGAACTCTGATTTCTTAAAACTGATTTTTTAAAAAATTCAGTTTTTGTTTCGAAAATTTTCAATGGTTTTGTAATTACTACCGTTTTGAACGAATTTTTTTTTGTTATCTAATTTATTTTTAACCAAGCTATTAGGAAAATCTTCTTTTTTTTTGCCAAATTCGAATCGAGTCTGACTAAAATTTCAAACTTGAGGGCGCTATTGAGGGCGCGCAATACAAACCAAATTTGGGAAAGTTTACGGCACTTCCGGTAACAATAATTTGTCCTCTAACATTGAACTACTGAGTTACTGTATTTGCAAGTAATCCAATCACAAAGCCCAACACGCTACTTGATTACACAGTGCACAGTTTCAAGGTCACGGGACCCGCCTCGGTGGTCTAGTGTCTAGTTCAGGGGTCTCCAAACTTTCCAGCCTTAGGGCCATACTGATTACTCCAGTAAGTTCCGAGGGCCAAAACCATATTATCATTGTTGCCGGTGGTAAAAAGTGAAATAGTCCACTGATGAAAAAAAAAGTCCGAAAAAGTACGCAACGTTTAAAAAAGGCCACACCACTGAGACTGAGTTTCCTATCGATTTTGCAATCGAAACTTTGAGTGCTTTGAAAATAAATTTTGATACTCGTTTCTCGGACTTTGATGCCATTGCGAATCAAATTAAGATTTTTCAGAATCCTTTTGATACTGACATTGAAACCCTAGCCCCGGAACTTCAAATGGAAATGATTGATCTACACTGCAGTGATATAATTAAGAACAAATATCAAAACTCATCTTTGTTGGAATTTTATAAGAGTCTTCCACTGACACAATTTGATAATTTGCATAAATTTGCTCGTGGGCTGTTTTCTGTTTTTGGTACTACTTATTTGTGTGAGAAGACCTTCTCCAAAATGAAGTACACAAAAAATGTTTACAGATCTAAATTAACTGATGAGCATCTTAAATCTCTTTTAATAATTGGTACAAGTAAAATTAGTCCACAACTACAAACTATTGTCAGTGGAAAATCTCAATTACATAAATCTCATTAGTATTTCATATGTCATTATGCTTGTTATAAGTTACGTTTTTATTTAAAATGTATAAAATGTTAGTTGGATTCATTTCAATAATTTGTTAGTTATTATATAATGTTATGGTTATATGTACTTTTACGAATTGTTATTAAATTTTATTCATTATCCATTGTTATTTAGTTCGTAAGTATTCGTTATTGTAATATAGTTACAACTGTTATTTAAAATTTTGTTTAATCTATTTTTACTATTATAGTTTGTTGT
Source organism: Callitettix versicolor (assembly GCA_022606455.1). Classification (NCBI taxonomy): domain Eukaryota; kingdom Metazoa; phylum Arthropoda; class Insecta; order Hemiptera; family Cercopidae; genus Callitettix; species Callitettix versicolor. The sequence goes on along the minus strand of CM040189.1, from coordinate 8,801,651 downwards.
AGTTTTTTCATTATTTACGTAAATTTTGTTAATTTTGTTTATATACTTTCGTTTTGCGTGATGGCGATGATAAGCTTAACGGTTTTTCGCCGCAAAAAAAGTTTTCTAGTTGTTAGAATCGATTCTCATTTAAAGGTCCCGAGCATGTATCTTACTATGATAGCGCATGCATGAGCCGACCGCCGTGTATGACGGAGTACACTTGGATAACACATTTCATTTTGTCACTTTCATAATGCTTTCCGAGTACTTGTGAAAGTGTGTAATAACGTTTAGGTACCACTCGATCATATGTTTTGTTGATCGAACATAACCTTGTTAGTTGGAAATCAACAATCAGCTGATACGCTTCGCAGCGCTTATGAAACAACAACCAATCTATTACGGTATTAATCAATTAGTATGTCGTGTGAAACCAGGTCGAACGCAGAATCCTGGAGCGGTGCTGTGACGTCAGAACTGAAAGTAGGTCAAGAGAGGTGAAAGAATGAGCATTACACGTAAGTACGTATGTATTAAACCGCGGCACGTTCAGTTTTAACGTTGCGAATAATTCACTTAATACGGGAGAACAGTGGCAATTTGGAACACGTAGTTTTCGAAGATTCTACTTTCCACGAATTGCTGTTTATAACGATATTTCAGTTTAGTTATTTCAGAGAAAACAGTGATAAAACAACGTTCCTGATTTATGGAATTTTGAGGCGGTAACTAAAATGATAGGAAAATAAAAATATTGGCCGACAGAAGTGACTTTTTGGCCTGACTATACTTTTTCACTATTAGTATTTAATTATTTTTATAAAAAAATAGACGCATGCAGGAAAGGGAAACCTTGAAAATTATTTTCGAATTAAATTTCGCGTGTGTGTAGTAGGTACACAACTTGAAAATTAACTGGAACTAACACAGACTATGAATTTGTGTATCTTAATCTATATAAAACACTTTAATAACTTTATAACCCTACTTTTGACAGTTATATTGTCTAAGTATAATAATAAATATAATATTTGTGATTCTGGCATTCAAAAATTGGTAATGGTAATATACATTAAATAGTTTAACTGTACACATTTTTAAAATTAAGAAGAACAATAAACATAACCTCAATTGAAATGATATTGATTTGATACAGCTGAAACATTATCTCTCACAACCCAGGGCCCACTTGAAAGCCTGGGGATCAAAGAAAGAAAGATATTACGAAAAATCTTAGGCCCCAAAATCCGTAACAACCACATCAGGAATGACACTCTTTACCAAAAAAACTGAAACACTATCAGACACAATAAGAAAAAGGAGAATTGATTTTTATGGGCACATACTCCGAATGGACTAACCAGAAAAATATTTGACTACTTTCACAATAAAAGTGCCAAACCACTTTGGTTTAGAGAAACAGAGAAAGACATAACAGAACTACAAATCACTGACACTATGCTCATGGACAGAACAGCCAAAATAATAACCAAGGACAAGAAATAACGGTTCCAAGGTATAGTGAACGTAAAGCCAAGCGAACGATCCAAATCTCTGACGAAGAAAGAAAAGCAAGATCACAACGAATGAAACAATACTGGGCTACGAGGAAGGCACAGAACATTAAAATTGATTTAGTGTACCACAAAGTTGAGTGAAACAAATAAAGAGAATGATATTGAAGCTGTTGTGCGAAATCAGCTGTTTAGAAGTAGTCAATTCCAGTCTAGATATATATAAGAACAATATATGCTGCGAGGTGCATTACTGATTAAAGTGTGATGCAAAAACAAATGCTTATACCCATGTTTTGTCAACCGCGACCATACACGTTTTCACTTCAAAAATACATTTTATTAATCACTGAAAAAAAAACAATGTGTTTGTAATAATAATGTTCATCAGAGAGCGCGTAAGGATGTGTTAGAGCGTTCCGTGACGGCAAACTGAATTTTCTGCCGTGCAAAACATACTCCGCGACAAGAAGTAGTCACTTAAAAAAAAATCCCCGCAGGGGGGTGCAGACTAGCTGCACCTATTGAGAGGATTTAGACGCCCCTCGCGGTACCCGAGTCAAACACACACTTACACTTACAACACTACACTTACGACTTTAACACTTTACACTCACATTACATTTAGGGAGGCGATAGTAGCCTGAATGTGCTTTACGCCTTAAAAAAAAGCAAACTACTTAAAAAAATCACAATGTGCATTACATTTTTTTTGAAAATATGACTTCAATTCCATGATCAGCGTTGAGGTACGCATAAATTAGTGTTTTATACTTTCAGGTTACATTGAAAATGCAAAATGAACTGTGACCATTAACAGGTTAGTTACAGTAAAATTGTAAAAATCTAAATTAAAATATATTAAGATTTTATAGGAGTGAAAATAGATGGAAAAATTGTTGATAGAAATATTAACTTTTTAAAAAAGAACTTTGGGATGGCTTTCGTTTTGAAAAGATTAAACGGGTTTTGCCGGGTAACAATTTGTGCAAGCTATGTATTACTGAAATCGATTTTTATGTCGTTTGAATGAAACTGGTCAAAAAAATTGTAAAGAAAATGTAGAGGTCAGGATAGGAAGTCATTTAACGGTGCGAGCACGAGTCAATTGACGATGGTCGTTCATTTTCTAAAGAAATTTTTTAACAAATAAAATAAGAGAAAAATTGCAATAGTTAATTTTTTATAAAGAGCTTAACGAAAACGTCATTTATTATTTTTTTAATAAACAAATTAGGTAAATGTCTGAATAAACGCTAATAATAAAACTCCTTTTCTTACTAACTTTGTGAGTAATTAATCAAAACCATTAGAACAGATTTTAAGAAAATTTTAAAGGTATTGTTTGTTAATCAGTTTCATTAATGTTTGAACAGGAGTACATGTAATAATTCTTTATACTCAGGAGTCCTTGAAATAAATACAAGGTGTTCAGAAAGTAACGAGAATTTTAATTTGTTGAACAAAATATTTATTTATTTTTCTACGTTGATTTTATCGCCTTCAAAATAGTCCCCATTGGAGATTATGCACTTGTGCCAGCGCTTCTTCCAATCCTCGAAACACTTCTCAAACTCGATCTTTGAGATAGCCTTTAGTTCTTTCAGCGATGCGCTTTTAATGTCATCTAAGACTGTAAAACGACGGCACTTAAAGGTTCTCTTCATTTTTGGAAAAAGTCACATGGAGCCATAGAGGTTGGAGCAACGTTACAGTACTGTTTTTGGCCAAAAATTCACGAACAAGCAATGAAGTGTGAGCTGGTGCATTATCGTGGTGCAAAAGCCATG
>CM040189.1:8788365-8793365 GCA_022606455.1 Callitettix versicolor | reverse complement strand
TAATTTTAGCATTTACATTGCATAATTTTAACATTTATATTGCCTAATTTTAGCATTTATATTGCGTAATTGTAGCATTTATATTGCATAATTTTAGCATTTATATTGCCTAATTTTAGCATTTATATTGCCTAATTTTAGCATTTATATTGCCTAATTTTAGCATTTATATTGCCTAATTTTAGCATTTATATTGCGTAATTGTAGCATTTATATTGCATAATTTTAGCATTTATATTGCCTAATTTTAGCATTTATATTGCGTAATTGTAGCATTTATATTGCATAATTTTAGCATTTATATTGCCTAATTTTAACATTTATATTGCCTAATTTTAGAATTAATATTGCGTAATTGTAGCATTTATATTGCATAATTTTAGCATTTATATTGCCTAATTTTAACATTTATATTGCCTAATTTTAGCATTTATATTGCCTAATTTTAGCATTTATATTGCATAATTTTAGCATTTATATTGCTTAATTTTAGCATTTATATTGCCTAATTTTAGCATTTATATTGCCTCATTTGGGCATTTATACTGCACAATTTTAGCATTTATATTGCCTAATTTTAACATATTCATTGCCTAATCTTAGCATTAATATTTCCTAATTTTAACATTTACATTGCTAATTTTAACATTTATACTGCACAATTTTAGCATTTACATTGCCTAATTTTAACATTTATTTTGCATAATTTTAGTATTTATATTGCATAATTTAGCATTTATGTTGCCTAATTTACAATTAAATTTACTGCCTATATTTATTTCATTCAGTAATAATTAGATTTTAATATTAGTTTTCATGGGAAAAAGTAAAATTTTCATAACAATGGTTAAACAATTGGTAAATAAAATTTAAATCTGTTTCCGTAACAATTTGAATAATAAATTATATATATAACGTCCCCGGGTCTGGGTCTTACCATAATATCTGTTCGAAATATCATTTTCCAAGGAAAATGCTCTTGGAACTATTCTTTGTATGCGAGGTTTGTAATCAGGAAAATTTCTTACAATTGAAACATTGAATGCATAAAACACTGAATAGATCCTATTGCACTAGATCTGTACACACGAAATATTGTGGTTTTCTCGGTTTTTTCCAGTAAATTTGAAGTTTCTACAAAACGGATGCGCGTCAAGGGTTCGATGATGGATTCTTCGAGAAGGCTGATTAATTGGTGCCAGGAAATACGTCGTATATTCTGTACAGCTGAAGGAAGCAGGCGTGGAACTGACAGTACACTTAATTGGGCCTCTAATGGCAATCTTTCATCTACAAATAAAACTACCGCTGTCGACTTTTGAATTCCACGTTTGGACTATAACGTGACGTCGTGAAAAAAACCTGACATGAAAAATTTAAAACCGTGTGATTTAAATGAACCCGTTAATTTTTGCGTTCCATTTACAACGCAATGCCAAAAAGTCATTGAGTAGGTTTATGTTGAATTAGTCAATCTATGATCGTAAAAGGATTTGCCAATGTGATAAGTTTTATTTTAATTTTCATTATAGAAAGACGCAGTACGTGAATAGTATTTTTTGTAAATAGTAAAGGCTTGGGAAGTACGTGTGGGAGGTGTTTATGCGCCTTGTTTTATAAAACTTCTCAAAAGGTGTAATATTTAATATCTTCTCTAATTTGTATATGATAGGTAGCGGAACATCTCGACAGATTTATAAATATACTTCTAATCAAAATAAAAACATGTTTTTTAAGACTTTTGATATATTATTATTATTATTTGCGTATAGACCCTGTTGGATCACGCAAAGCACTCCGACTCATGTCTTGTTCCTTCCAATCCTTCACACCTCCCTCATCCTGTCACCATGGATCCTCTTCCTCTCCTCCGTCCATTTTACCCCTGCTCTATTTGGGATTTCATTCTCTGGGATTTTCCACCCAAGCATCTTTCTCCTGTATGCGTTCCTGTCTTCAATGTCTGTTGAGTCTATTTTTGCGTCATGTAGGTCTATTCTGACTTGTGCGATCCACGACGTTGTTGATTTGACTCCTTGTATATACTTAAGGATTCTGCTGACAAGTCTCGTTGTTGGGAATCTACTGATGTGTCCATAGAACCGAAGCCTCCTTCTTCTGATATCTGCTGTCAGGTTCGATATCTTCTCTGTGGTCTTCCGGGAGTGCAACCTGTATCCATCTTCTGTTAATATCGGGCCAAGGATCTCCCTCAAGATTTTGCGTTCTTCCTTCAAAATACCCTCCATGGTAGCTTTTGTGTGGAGTGCTAGCGTCTCGCTTGCATATAATACCTCCGGTTTTATGACTGTGTTGTAGTGTCTGATTTTTGTGTGCGTCGACATACATCTCTTATTGTAGATATCACGCGTTATACCAAGAGCCCTCTTCATTCTCAGTAGCCCGAACCCTTTTGCGCAGCCTTCTCGCCACCCGTGGGTTCAAGAATTTATCCCAGATATTTGAAGCGCTTGACTCTGTTTATCTTACCATATTTTGTGTTTAGTTCTTGAATATTTAATTTTGTTCAGAAGAATTCGGTTTTTTTAAACGAGATCTGTAGATCGACCCTCTCTGCACATTCCTTTAGGACTTCTATCTGTTTAATCGCTGTTGTTTCATTATCTGTGAGTACTTTTTTTTATATATATCGCTTTTGATATATATATATATATATATATATATATATATATATATATATTTGTGTATTTGCACATCAATAAAAGCGTGGAATAAAAGCGTCACACGTTTTTATAAGTAAAACAAATTCAGTTTGTTTTTACAATACTCAAAAAAATATTGTACTGAATATTTTAATGCGCAAGAGTAGAGAAAATATTGTAACTAAAATGAATCAAAATATTGTTCAAATCCAAATATTGAATATCCTTAGTAGAAAAAAAATTACATAAACTAAAAAAAATGACGTAATATTTGTACAGTGATAATAAAAGTGTAGAAAATACAGAATATTGTACAAAACTTCTATATAGTTAAAATACATAGATCATTAAATATTTACTTAGTTTCGGACATGGATGGACGGCCAGACAGACAGGGTAATGGCATTGTTGGAACAATCACGTGACTAATGGCGTTCCGTCTCTGGGGAAATAATGTCACTGAATACAGAAAATAACGGAAAATTTAGTGAATTGTGCAGACAAAATAAAATCCGCTTTGTGTTATTCACGATTTTTTTTGCAACATTAAGTTATTTTAGGTGAACAACAAAGTTCTTGTATTAACATTACTTGAGGTAGTATTTAAAAAAATATACAGGTAGATTTGAAACAATTAATTTTCTTGTACCTTAGTATTACCGTAATATTCAGAGATAAAAAGTTACCGTACCTTAGTATTTTTTCCACCATTGTTTTTTATATTTACATTTTACAATATTACAAATGATAATTGATACTTTTGTGACAACCGGTTAACAGTGACACGAAAAATTAACAGTGACACAAAAAATTAACAGTGACATAAAATTAAAGTGACACAAAAAATTAACAGTGACACAAAAAATTAACAGTGACAAAAATTAACCGACACAAAAAATTAACAGTGACAAAAAAATTAACTGACACAAAAAGTTAACGGTGGCACAAAAAATTAACAGTGACACAAAAAGTTAACAGTGGCACAAAAAATTAACAATGAAACAAAAAATTAACTGAAACAAAAAATTAACAGTGACACAAAAAATTAACAATGACACAAAAAATTAACAGTGACATAAAATTAAAGTGACACAAAAAATTAACAGTGACACAAAAAATTAACAGTGACAAAAATTAACCGACACAAAAAATTAACAGTGACAAAAAAATTAACTGACACAAAAAGTTAACGGTGGCACAAAAAATTAACAGTGACACAAAAAGTTAACAGTGGCACAAAAAATTAACAATGAAACAAAAAATTAACTGAAACAAAAAATTAACAGTGACACAAAAAATTAACAATGACACAAGAAATTAACAGTGACAAAAAATTAACAGAATACAAAAAATTAACAGTGACACAAAAAATTACAGTGACACAAAAAATAACAGTGACACAAAAAATTAACAGTTAAACAAAAAATTAACAGTGACAAAAAAATTAACAGTGACACAAAAAGTTAATAGTGGCAAAAAAATTAACAGTGACACAAAAAGTTAACAGTGGCACAAAAAATTAACAGTGACACAAAAAGTTAACAGTGGCAAAAAAATAACAGTGACACAAAAAATTAACAGTGACACAAAAAATTAACAGTGAAACAAAAAATTAACAATGACACTAAAAGTTAACAGTGACACAAAAAATTACAGTCACACGTTTTTATAAGTAAAACAAAATTCAGTTTGTTTTTACAATACTCAAAGTCTCAAATTAAATTTTGTTCACTATCACCTGATTTTATACAATAAGAAACAAACTGGTTACGATAATGTATCTTGGAGTACATTACTGTAGTATAGCTACCGTTTTCAGAGAAATATTAGCTTGATTCAAAATTAATAACAAAAACTGTAATTTTCAAAATTTTGGCTAATATTATCCATTAAAAAACAAATTTTTAAATATTGGTTAACCTTTTACGCAACACAAACAAGATGAAATTTAAAGTCACACTAATGTTACAAAACAATCTTCGAAAAGTATAGATAGGATTTCGGAAAATGGATTTAATTTATCAAAATTATTTCATCTGATTTTACTGAAATTTTGATTACGTATGAAAATCACATTTCGTAAATAAGCATTTCGAATTTGCAATGAAATAAATTTACAATTTAGAAGAGAAATCGAACACGCGAAACAAACTCCGACTAGTGGTTAATGATTTTTCGAATTAGTGTATTCCCAGTTATAAATATTTATGCATTTTTTAAACTTCGTACACTTATTTAAGTTAAGCATTCACTAAAAATCAAAATGTCGGACAATTTGATTAACGATTTTTTTCAGAAATTAGGCCTACACTAAATAGTGGTCCTGTGAGACCTTTC
>CM040189.1:8765865-8783365 GCA_022606455.1 Callitettix versicolor | reverse complement strand
TGAGCACAGTTGCTTGAATTTAATAACACAATATTTTGGCAAAACAGTATTTATTTGTAAATAGTGTATCATTTGGTCGATTATTTAGATGTGAATACTAGGTGCTTTTTTTGAATACTTTAATACCTTTTTGTTCCTTTTTTAAATTTTAATCTAGCGTTTTTATTCCTAAGGATTGGTTTTCCCTTCCTTCTTTCAGACTTTCCTCCGTTATCCCTAATTCTTTCAGGTCCTGTTCCACTTCCTTAAGCCACTCATTCTTTACTTTCATCTTGAATTGGTAATTTAGGAGTTTCTTCGTCAGTCCTACTTTTTGTTTATATTGCAAGAATAATTGCTGTATATTCTTGGGTACCGGATTACGTTAGTTTTATGAAATTGTTATATTGAGTGACATTTATCTGTCATATATTCTTACACCTGACAGTCCTTCTTTTCTTTGCCTTGCCAATTACAGTTTTAACATCAGCTGTGTTACTGCAATTGTGCACTTTGTAATTCTTATATTTACTGTCTCGCCTGTTCAATAAATATTTCATTAATATTTCTTCACTTTTAAACTTTTAATTTTATGGCGAAAAGCACATTGAGGCTATTATCGCCTCCCTAAATGTAAATGTGAGTGTAAAGTGTTGTATTGTAAGTGTAAGTGTGTGTGTTAGACTCGGGTACAGCGAGGGACGTTTAAATCCTCTCAATAGGTGCAGCTAGTCTGCACCCACTGCGGGATCACTTTAAAACTAAAGGTCAATTTAAGAGAATGACTGAAACGTGTTGACATTAAGTTTATTTGTTGAATTGGGATGGTTTAACATTTATCAATGATAAAAAAAAGAAACAATCGCAGGTATTCATTATCACTATGTTCAGTATAATAATCTGCCTACCCTTGCTTCGTCAATTCTTCTTTCGTTGACGCGTTTCGGAGAACCTCCATCTTCAAAAACTATTTCTATAAGTAAAATATAAGTACAATATATTCTTATACTGAAATTCTTTTTATATTCTTCTTCTTTTCTGTTAGGATTATTATCACTATGTTCAGTATAATAATCTGCCTTTCCTAGCTTCGTCAATTCTACTTTCGTTGGCGCTTTTCGGAGAACCTCCATCTTCAAAAACTATTTCTATAAGTAAAATATATTCTTATACTCAAATTCTTTTTATTTTCTTCTTCTTTTCTGCTAGGATTATTATCACTATGTTCAGTATAATAATCTGCCTTCCCTAGCTTCGTCAATTCTTTCGTTGACGCGTTTCGGAGAACCTCCATCTTCAAAAACTATTTCTATAAGTAAAATATATTCTTATACTCAAATTCTTTTTATTTTCTTCTTCTTTTCTGCTAGGATTATTGTCACTATGTTCAGTATAATGATCTGCCTTCACTAGCTTCGTCAATTCTACTTTCGTCGACGCGTTTCGGAGAACCTCCATCTTCAAAAACTATTTCTATAAGTAAAATATATTCTTACATTGAAATTCTTTTTATATTCTTTTTCTGTTCTGCTAGGATTACTATCACTATGTTCAGTATAATAATCTGCCTTCCCTAGCTTCGTCAATTCTACTTTCGTTGACGCGTTTCGGAGAACCTCCATCTTCAAAAACTCTTTTTATAAGTAAAATATGATCTTACATTGAAATTCTTTTTATATTCTTCTTCTTTTCTGCTACGATTATTATCACTATGTTCAGTATAATAATCTGCCTTCCCTAGCTCCGTCAATTCTTCTTTCGTTGACGCGTTTCGGAGAACCTCCATCTTCAAAAACTATTTCTATAAGTAAAATATATTCTTATACTCAAATTCTTTTTATTTTCTTCTTCTTTTCTGCTAGGATTATTGTCACTATGTTCAGTATAATAATCTGCCTTCCCTAGCTTCGTCAATTCTACTTTCGTCGACGCGTTTCGGAGAAACTCCATCTTCAAAAACTATTTTTATAAGTAAAATATATTCTTATACTGAAATTCTTTTTATATTCTTCTTCTTTTCTGCTAGGATTATTGTCACTATGTTCAGTATAATGATCTGCCTTCACTAGCTTCGTCAATTCTACTTTCGTCGACGCGTTTCGGAGAACCTCCATCTTCAAAAACTATTTCTATAAGTAAAATATATTCTTATACTCAAATTCTTTTTATTTTCTTCTTCTTTTCTGCTAGGATTATTGTCACTATGTTCAGTATAATAATCTGCCTTCCCTAGCTTCGTCAATTCTACTTTCGTCGACGCGTTTCGGAGAAACTCCATCTTCAAAAACTATTTCTATAAGTAAAATATATTCTTACATTGAAATTCTTTTTATATTCTTTTTCTGTTCTGCTAGGATTATTGTCACTATGTTCAGTATAATGATCTGCATTCACTATCTTCGTCAATTCTACTTTCGTCGACGCGTTTCGGAGAACCTCCATCTTCAAAAACTATTTCTATAAGTAAAATATATTCTTACATTGAAATTCTTTTTATATTCTTTTTCTGTTCTGCTAGGATTATTGTCACTATTTTCAGTATAATAATCTGCCTTCCCTAGCTTCGTCAATTCTACTTTCGTTGGCGCGTTTCGGAGAACCTCCGAAAAAACTATTTATATACTCAACTTCTTGCTCAAACTATTTATATCTCTTATTTAAAACAATTTAGATTTTAGAAAATCTTGGTTTCAATATACAAGTTCATGTTACTTTGAGTCATTAATCACTTCAAGAATGCAGTTTACTCGATTAATACGAAGTCGAAGAACCGTGCCATGTTCTTTGTTTACAGTATTAATATTAAAGTTATCATACCATTTTACAAAAGGTTACTTATCAGCACTTCGTTCTGAAAACTGAACGCTTTTAATGTTTGTGTCCCTTGCACATTCCCTAAGTTGTACGCCATATGTCTAAACAGGTCTCAACGCTTGCTTATATAATAATAGTTTTAATACGAAACTAGTCACGTGTTACAGTAAAGACCGCCCGTTCTGAAAAGTGACTTTTTAAGTTGATTGTGGAACAGCTAATTTAGCTGAATACTTTTACATAAAATATAAAAAACTAAAATTTGACAGAACTACAGAAACGTTTCTCGTGTGAACTACTAACGTTTGCGTATGGGATCAGACATTTTAGAAATTATCCCAAGTATTAATTAAATTTAATCCTTTCCGAGGCTATTTGTAGAATTTTTAGCAGTAATAGCATTGTTATAAGTGTTGCGTCGCTAGTCCAACGCCTCAACCTCCAACCTTGAGGACCAGGGTGTCTCTCTTTGACTGACTACGCTACCGCCGGCATAGCTCTCCAGATCATTTGCACCTTCACCCGGCAAAGGATGCCTTCGTCAAGGTTGAGCTGAGACGTGGAGAATTAAAGAAAAAAACCCAAGAAAAGGATAGAGGCTGTAGAAATGGATGCGTTGAGAAAATCTGTCAGGATATCGAGAGTCCAAAGAATAAGAAATGAGGTAATTCGTCAACAGATGGGAATAGTGGACACGATTGTAAAAGAGTCAGTTAACTTGGTACGGTCATGTTTAACGGATGAGCCAAGCGCGACTGCCGAAACGAGCAATGGAGTGGGTGAAGACCTTAAAAAGGGCAAGAGGAAGACCAAGAAAGAGCTGGATGGAAGGAATCCGTAAAGCTATGAGTGATCGAAATTTACAAATCGGACAATGGAAAGATCGGAAAAAGTGGAATCTAGGCATCGGACAACGTCGCTGCTCATTGTTTTTTTGTTTGTTGGTGTTTAACGTCCGACTATTGTGCACACTTGGGCTAATGCAGACGATGGTATGATTTATAGCGTATGAAAATGCCAAGCCCTGGCCGGGAATCGAACCCGGGTCCTCGGGGTGAAAGCCTAGTACGCTATCAACTAGGCCACCGAGGCGGCTCGTTGAAACCGATATTATTATTATTATTAATATAATTGCATTTAAATAACAATAGTTCCGATTAAGTAATTACTTAACCACTGGTTAAAACAAGTTAATTAAAAATTAAGTTTGTATCGTAAAAAACTGTTAAAATAAAATGTTAACGTACGTAATAAAATTAAACAGAGCTTAAATGTACAGAGTGTTTTATTGCTCGCTATTAATTTCGACATTTGAAAGCAATTTTTAATAAAGTTTTTAATTTAGATAAATGTTTATTTAGAAAATACTCCATAGCTTCCGGTATAAAAAAGGAAATTAGGTTATTAAATTGAAAAACTTATAATTGTATAAAAATATAATTAATTTTACTATTGGAAGCAGAGTAGAATAGTAATATGCTATTATACAGTATAGAGAATACCCACAGATGCCTGTGTAGGTTATGTCAGCCGTGTTTTATTTTGTTAACTAGAAATGATAAATAAAGGTCACAACCGGAAGTGCGTAATATATTTATAAATTTATTTATGTCTGAATTTAACGTAAATCCTTAAATTTAAAAATAAAAGCTGTCTCGCGCTGACCTGATGGAACCGAATTTGCAACGGTAATTTTTTAATATTAAACGTTTATGAAAATTTTATTTTACTAAAATAATTACGTTTTAAATTTGTCAAATAATTTTCGTATATTATTTTTTTGATTTAAAAAACATACGCGAATTTTGTGAACGCAAGTATTGGTTCACGGGAGAATTGTGAATTTGGTTGGCAGGCGTAGGCTGTTTAAAAACCGCGAGAGAAGTTCCGGACATAGCGTTGATGATCTTTTTAAATTCTACTTCTTTTCTGCTAGGATTATTATCACTGTGTTCAGTATAATGATCTGCCTTCCCTAGCTTCGTCAATTCTACTTTCGTTGACGCGTTTCGGAGAACCTCCATTTTCAAAAACTATATCTTATACTCTTGACATTATACTGAACACAGTGATAGCGTTGTTTTTCGGTGTTAGCGTAAGTAGTTCATGTGTTGTTTAGGCGATGAACTACTCGCTAACGTAATAGAAGCGAATTTGAAAAAGTATTTTTCTTATATTATTCTTTCTGAAATTCTGATTTCACCATCATTAAAGTAGCACTTCAAACTTTCAAATTAAATTGAAAATACGAAAATGAACCCTGAAAATTGTCAAAAAATTTCTTGGTTTTAACAGATTTTGAAATTCAAAATGGTAATTTATGCATTCTTTAATACTGATTACGATGATAAAACGAGATTTTCCAAAAAGTGAAGACAAGAAAGTAATGTTTTTAAAAAATATTTCGGCCGTCTAGGTGGCCTAGTTGATAGCGTACTTGGCTTTCATCCTGAGGACCCGGGTTCGATTCCCGGCCAGGGCTTGGCATTTTCATGCGCTAAATCATCCCATCGTCTGCATTAGCCCAAGTGTGCGCAATAGTCGGACGTTAAACACCAAAAAAAATTCTAATGGCCACATTTTGAAAATATCGAACGAATTTTTCTGCTTAACAAAGCTTTTCAAGCGATAGTCGATTATTGTTCTACGTTTGAATGAAATCAGACCAAAATTGCGAAAGTGATTATGTTAAGACTTACATATACATATATTCATATTAAAAAAAATTTAACCACTCCTCAAGAAGTGATCCAGAGGTCAGAATCAATCTCGTTTTTTTTGGTGTTTAACGTCCGACTATTGTGCACACTTGTGCTAATGCAGACGATGGGATGATTTATAGCGTATGAAAATGCCAAGCCCTGGTAGGGAATCGAACCCGGGTCTTCGGGGTGAAAGCCCAGTACGCTAGCAACTAGGCCACTGGCTCTCGATCTCATTTCAAAGACTCGGGTCTGGGACCTTTTTTCTGCTTAGAAAACCTTTTCAAGCCATAATCGATTATTGTGCTACGTTTGAATAAAATCAGACCAAAATTGCGAAAGTAATTATGCTAAGACTTACATATACATATATTCATATTAAAACAAATTTAACCACTCCTCCAGAAGTGATCCAGAGGTCAGGATCAATCTCTTTTCTTTTTCTTTTTTTTTTTTTGGTGTTTAACGTCCGACTATTGTGCACACTTGTGCTAATGCAGACGATGGGATGATTTATAGCGTATGAAAATGCCAAGCCCTGGCCGGGAATGGAACCCGGGTCTTCGGGGTGAAAGCCCAGTACGCTAGCAACTAGGCCACTGAGGTGGCTCTCGATCTCATTTCAAGGTCTCGGGTCTGGATCTTACCATGATGGATACTCCAATCGCCCATATATCCAATGGAAATTCACTTATACGCTTACAGCCGCCTCGGTGGTCTAGTGGATAGCGTACTAGGCTTTCATCCCGAGGACTCGGGTTCGATTCCCGGCCAGGGCTTGGCATTTTCATGCGCTAAATCATCCCATCGTCTGCATTAGCCCAAGTGTGCAGAATAGTCGGACGTTAAACATAAAAAAAAAACTAACACGCTTCCAAAACAAAAAACAAATGTGTTCGGCATAGGTAATACTCGTATTTCTTTTTGCTGTTGTCATACTTTTATCACCCTCAGAGTTCGATTTGAAAATGAAAATAAAGGAGTACAAGAAAGCAGAAGCATACTTGGCTTTTTGAACAGAGGCTTGTTTCAAGACGTTCTTCAATGTCGCTGGTTGCAGCACTACACGCAAGCGGCATATTGTCTGAGACAAGAATTAACACGTCCCAGTGAAAATGTCCTGCAAATAACTTTATTACTTCAGCGCAAACAAATGAGCAAGTTGCTTCTGCCCTTAGTGTCGCAAGTTCTTTGCTCGTGTATTCAAGGATTAACCGGCGGAGGCAGCTGAAATGAGCAGCTGATGGGTTTAGCGATCCCACCGTACCTCTAGCTCATATTCTCATTCATCTACTCAAGACATACTGTAACGTTAAATTACGCTTTCGTTACGACTAACGCCGGATAGCTGTCCGCATTCAAGGGCTTCGTCCAGGGTTCAACTTTATGTAAGTTTATAAATTGGGCTCATTGACAAAAATCAGTATTTCATGATTTTGCTCGCCCATGTTTAAGTTATCATCGACAAAACTTTGAGTTTTACAATTAGTAACGGCGCAAATGTATGGGAGCAAGGATTCGGGTGCTTAATATTCTCGAGCGCAAGGAAGTTTTAGGTGCTCAATATTCTCGAGCGTAAGGAAGGTTTAGGTGCTTAATATTCTCGAGCGCAAGGAAGTTTTAGGTGCTCAATATTCTCGAGCGTAAGGAAAGTTTAGGAGCTCAATATTCTCGAGCGCAAGGAAGTTTTAGGTGCTCAATATTCTCGAGCGTAAGGAAAGTTTAGGAGCTCAATATTCTCGATCGTAAGGAAGGTTTAGGTGCTCAATATTCTCGAGCGTAAGAAAGAATTAGGAACTCTATGTTCTCGAGCGTAAGGAAGGTTTAGGTGCTCAATATTCTCGAGCGTAAGAAAGAATTAGGAACTCTATGTTCTCGAGCGTAAGGAAGGTTTATGTGCTCAATATTCTCGAGCCTTAAGGAAAGTTTAGGAGCTCAATATTCTCGAGCGTAAGGAAAGTTTAGGAGCTCAATATTCTCGATCGTAAGGAAGGTTTAGGTGCTCAATATTCTCGAGCGCAAGAAAGAATTAGGAACTCTATGTTCTCGAGCGTAAGGAAGGTTTAGGTGCTCAATATTCTCGAGCGTAATAAAGAGTTAGGAACTCTATGTTCTCGAGCGTAAGGAAGGTTTAGGTGCTCAATATTCTCGAGCGTAAGAAAGAGTTAGGAACTCTATGTTCTCGAGCGTAAGGAAGGTTTAGGTGCTCAATATTCTCGAGCGTAAGAAAGAGTTAGGAACTCTATGTTCTCGAGCGTAAGGAAGGTTTAGGTGCTCAATATTCTCGAGCGTAAGAAAGAGTTAGGAACTCTATGTTCTCGAGCGTAAGGAAGGTTTAGGTGCTCAATATTCTCGAGCCTTAAGGAAAGTTTAGGAGCTCAATATTCTCGAGCGTAAGGAAAGTTTAGGAGCTCAATATTCTCGAGCGCAAGGAAGTTTTAGGTGCTCAATATTCTTATTGAGCATACTTGGGTAAATCCCCGCATACTTGGGTAAAGCTAAGGTACACTGGTAGGTTGCCAGGTATCCAAAGGGTTTTAAGCAACGTTAAAGCCTGCGTCGTACACTCCACCAGCACTCAAATTATGTCGACGCACACAAAAATCAGACACTACAACACAGTCATAAAACCGGAGGTATTATATGCAAGCGAGACGCTAACACTCCACACAAAAGCTACCATGGAGGGTAT
Source organism: Callitettix versicolor (assembly GCA_022606455.1). Taxonomy (NCBI): domain Eukaryota; kingdom Metazoa; phylum Arthropoda; class Insecta; order Hemiptera; family Cercopidae; genus Callitettix; species Callitettix versicolor. The sequence continues at coordinate 8,775,178 of CM040189.1, read as the reverse complement.
TTTGAAGGAAGAACGCAGAATCTTGAGGAAGATCCTTGGCCCGAGATTAACAGAAGATGGATACAGGTTGCACTCCCGGAAGACCACAGAGAAGATATCGAACCTGGCAGCAAATATCAGAAGAAGGAGGCTTTGGTTCTATGGACACATCAGTAGACTCCTAATAACGAGACTTGCCAACAGAATCCTTAAGTATATACAAGGAGTCAAATCAACAACGTCGTGGATCGCATAAGTCAGAATAAACCTACATGACGCAGAAATAGACTCAACAGATGTTGAAGACAGGCACGCATACAGGAGAAATATGCTCGGTTGGAAGGTCCCAGAGAATGAAATCCCAAAGAGAGCAGGGGTAAAATGGACGGAGGAGCGGAAGAGGATCCATGGGGACAGGATGAGCGAGGTGTGGAGGATTAGAAGGAACAAGACATGAGTCCGAGTGCTTTGCGTGATCCAACAGGGTCTATGCGCAGATAATAATAATAATATATATGTAACTGAGCATCTCAGGAATATAGAAAGCAGCACAACACTATCTGCAGTGCAATAGTAGCACTATAAAGTCATTTATTTAAGGACACTAGTTCGTATCGTGTATTAGGTCAGTTTCTAGCCTTTTTGAACTGCGTACTTTATGGTAGTCTGTTCGGGATATGCATTTTATCCACTCTTACGTTAAGGGTGTTTCATCGTCCTCTTTAGTCTAACTTATGCAGGCTACTGTAAAGACGTTATGCAAAATGAAATTCTTAATTTTAAAATTAAGAATAAAATTGTTAAATCATGCTTAAAAACGATAGTGAAATCAAAATAAAAAATCAACTAAGATTTTAAGTTTTTATTAGCGATAGTAAAATAAAGACTCGAGTTTTTCAAAAGTACCCCGGTTTTGACGGTGGTCAGGTTTTGTTTACAATATTTAATGTAATATGAAAATTTAAAATGCTAATATATGCAGGTTCTAATGCTGATAAAATCAGAATTATGAAAAGGATAAGATAAGAAATATACTTCTCGAAATTTGCTTCTATCACATCAGCGAGTTGTCATCGCCTAAACAACGTACGAACCGAGGTACACAACTAGTTCTGTTCACCAAAACCGAAAGTAACAACTGTATGTTCTCGAACTTCTCTCCCTTCACAACAATACGCCTGCGAACAAAATTCACAATTCTCCGTTAAACCAACACTTGCTTCTGATTGGTTCTCAATCTCGCGCATCTCTGGTCTAATGTGCGCTGGAATTCACATTTACGCTTAGGCGTTACTGCCGGCGCACCATATCGCATCTCCCGAACACAAGCTTCATCCTGATTGTGGTCAACATTATTGTAACATTACCACCGGACCACATATTCAAATGATTAGGATTACTATATTATAAGACGATTACTATATTATCTTATATATTATGATTAGTTCAATTTAAAGTTTATATTCGAAACGCTAGTATCGTAGTAAAGAACTGTAATTTAAAGTTCGCGAACATCGGCATGGATCTTATTGTCCTGGGATCGATATAAATTGCAATTGTAAAACCGGAAAAGTGGATTATCGAGATTGAAACGGTTGGGAAATTTTATCCGGGGTAAACGCGATACGTAGACCAATTTTAAATACCTAAAAAAAAGAATTAGAGGAACACTACATTAATCAAAATTTATACACATGTATCGTTCTAATAGGCACATCGATACAACAGGCTTGTTCGATCTATATTAATTAACGGAGATGTAGGTTGTGTTTGTTTTAATAAATAATTATATTTTATTATTGCAACATAGCCACCGGACCACATATTCAAATAATTAGGATTATGACCTATTCTTCCCGTCAGTGGTCTATCAACCTCATAAAGGCTACCGCGGTTTCGAAACTATAGTTTCATCTTCAGGCCATACAAAACGTAAAATCCCTCTGTCGAGGTCGTCACAAAGTCAAACAAAACATTAAAACATACATTACAAACACTAAGCACAATTACACATTTAAAATGTTCATCATGAAATTCGGCTTGGCCAAGCTACACAGGCGACTCGTACGTCGTTACATTCCGGACTGCGGAGTCTCCATCATTAGTAGCGCGCCCGTCGTTATCAGTTACGGTGCGTCTGTTGGTTTTTGTTACTCAAATCACTTATCCTTAGAGCCATGTCATATTAAATTTGATTTAAATGAAAGTTTTTCATTGAGGATGTTCTGGGGGTCTGATTTTTTGCTCCTGTAAATCTCAAACTCTTCAATCGCATCCACGTAACTGCTTTTATGACATAAATGTAATATTTCCATGTTGGTATGGATGTCTTCGAATTTATGGTTTTTGTCCATAAGATGTTCTGCCAAAGCCGAGTACGTCGATAATGCACTTCTGGGTACGTGTTTTTTAAATCTTTTCTTGAAAGAGCGAGATGTCTGACCGATATAGAAGCTTAGGCAATCACTACATTTCATTTTGTATATGACAGTTTTTTCAAAGTTATCTCCACTTGTATTTGCAACTGGCTTCTTTAATAAAGTTGACAACTTATTACTTGTTCTGAAAGAGACATTTATATTTTCTTTGGCTAATTCGCTAATGAATTCTAATTCTTTGGCTAATGAAGATGAAACTGTAGAGTTTCGAAACTGCGGCAGTCTTTATGAGGTGAGTTGATAGACCACTGACGGGAAGAATAGGTATATAATCCTAATCATTTTCAACAATAGTTTTCTAAGAAGTTATGGTTCTAATTTAGAATGTAAATACTGGTTGAAGATTGTTGTTCAGGACAACATCGAAGAGGACAACCTACTACAGAACCAACTACATGAGTCTGCCAGCACTCGGAACAACTCCAAAGAATTTCTAGGCAGAAGAAAGAGAATAAAATTTAAAGAAAATACGAATTCCTTATTTATTACCATTCCAAACAGGAAGAGTACTTCGCCAGCCCGCTGCCAACTCTGTAAACGTCAGAAATTCTATTACTCTTCATCCAGACTATAATAGAATTATCTTCTTGCTGTTCTTTCTTATTTTATTGATTTTAAATTTACAATTATAATGAAATGTACTGTTCACCAACAAAACAACAACAACAACAATTAAAAAAACAACAATTTTGAACAACAACAACAACAAACAAAAAACAACAATTAATAACAACAACAACAACAACAATTAAAAAAGTAATTATGTTTTTAGTAAAAGTTAAAAATTTACAAATATTACAAAAGAATAAAGTATGACAATTGCCACTGATAGTTTATTGTTAACCTAATATGTAAAAAGAAGTGATGCACAAACTTTCTAACAACAAATTGTTGTAATTGTACTGTAATAATAAATTAAATTAAACTGCAATAAAATTAATGTCTCATGTATTATTGCACAATTGAGTTGAGCAATATTCTGCTTATTTCCTTGACGGCGGTAGTGTAGGCGTGATTCCTGTAAAGTTTGATTTTTAATTGTATCGCCGAATAATGCACTTTTTATATCCTATAGTTCCAGAAAAAAAATCTCAAATTAAAGAAAATAGTTGACAGGACTTTTGTTCTGTCATTTTGAAATATTCAAGCGTCGCACAAGCTTTCGGATACGTTTGGACACTAGGAAGGGAAATTCTGAGAGCAGTATTTGTACTGAAACAAGACCCGGTGTTTGACGCATAGTGCACACGTGTGTGTATGTGTGTGTGTGTGTGTGTGTGTGTGTGTGTGTGTGTGTGTGTGTGTGTGTGTGTGTGTGTGTGTGTGTGTGTGTGTGTGTGTGTGTGTGTGCGTGCGCGCGCGCGTATTTGTGGGCGTGCGTGCGTGTATGTAAATGCGGGCGCGCGTGTTTGCGTGTGTGTGTGTGTGTGTGTGCGCGCGCGTATGTGTATGTGTGTGCGTGTGCGCATGCGTGCGTGTATGTATGCGTGTGTGTGCGTGTGCGTGTGCGTGTGTGGGTGGGTGCGTGCGTGTGTGAGAGCGCATGTGTATGTGCGCGCGCGTGTATTTGTGTGTGCGTGTGTGTGTATGTGTGTGTGTGCGTGCGCGCGCGCGTGTGTGTGTGCGAGTGTGTGTGTGTGTGTGTGTGTGTGTGTGTGTGTGTGTGTGTGTGTGTGTGTGTGTGTGTGTGTGTGTGTGTGTGTGTGTGTGTGTGTGTGTGTGTGTGTGTGTGTGTGTGTGTGTGTGTGTGTGTGTGTGTGTGTGTGTGTGTGTGTGTGTATGTATGGGCGTGCGTGTGTGTGTGTGTATGTTTGTGCCTGCGTGCGTGTGTGTATGTGTGTGCGTACGTGCGTGTGTGTAAATGCGCGCTGGCGTGTTTGTGTGTGTGTGTGTGTGTGTGTGCGTGTGCGCTTGCGTGAGTGTATGTATGTGTGTGTGCGTGTGCGTGTCCGTGTGTGTGTGGGTGCGTGCGTGTGTGCGAGCGCATGTGTGTGAGCACGTGTGTGCGCGCGCATGTATGTGTGTGTGTGTGTGTGTGTGTGTGTGTGTGTGTGTGTGTGTGTGTGTGTGTGTGTGTGTGTGTGTGTGTGTGTGCGCGCGCGCGCGCGCGTGTGTGTGTGTGTGTGTGTGTGTGTGAACACTGTCACAGAAAAATGAATTTCGTAAATACGAGTCGTATCTTCGACTAGTTATTTACTCAGCAAAATGCTTTCGACGGTTTCAATTATTTAAAAAATTACAATGTTTTCCTTGATTTTTTTCTACAATATAACACGTTTTTCACAATTGTTACAAACGTTGGAAACTGCATAAATTAGATTTTTTTAATTTCAAAAAGATAATTGAAATTTTGACGGAGGTCAGGGCTCATTTTCGTATTTCCAACGTGGTCTGAATGGTTAACTTGCTAATATATGCTGATTTAAATGGTGATCACAGTTGGAGAAATCACAATTTTTAAGAAAAACGGTAGGCTAAAGAATTACTTTTGAAAATTTACTTTCATCGAATCACCCGAGACATCTGCATGTCACGATTATTTGTTTTATCGTGCGAATTAAACTTGTCGAATTAACGTTTTCGAACTATTTTCGCATTTTAATATATAACAAATTCAGCGTAGGTCATTGTATTCAGGCATGTTTATCGTCGCACATTAATAGATGTACCGTACTTCAGTATATTGCCGAGAATATAAAGTAACCTCTTTTTATAGAAGTAATGTAAACTTTTACTAAGTCTATAAACCCCAATTTGTTGCATAACCCATTGGCCGCCCCTATACAGCCTAGTAGCGGCCATTCTGTACGACTGTTAACAAGACATTACAACACCTGTTCTGTCTGGTAAACTTTCCTTAATCCATTTACCGCTCAGTGAGTGGGGAAAGCATTATTTATCCCTTGTGTCGTCGGCGGTCTGAACATTGAGAAGGTAGGCTTGACGTAAATGCAATTTTATTATACTGTACTTACAACACTTTCTATAAACAGGCACAACGGACAAAATTATTTTGACAATATTTTTACTTAAACTGTACAAAAGATAAGAGGTGCGAAAATTATAAAAACGCTTATCAATTAAGAAAAATTGTATTTTTTCAAAAACAGTTTTACCGATTATCGATGAAATTAAATGTTAGGCAAGTATAAGTCGAATTAATATTTTTCCAAACGTGACAATCTTTGGACTGGCACAAAGAAGTGAAGTGAAAAATTATAATGTTTAAGTAACCAGTATTGGTTTATATTTATTGGTCCAATTATATTACTGAGCTTATTGATAAATTGAAAATATATCCAACTAAATAAATTGGACCCTTATTTTACATCATATAAAAATACGAGGTGTGTTCAGAAAGTAACGAGAATTTTTAAATTTCGCGGGCTTGGACAGTCCGAGTGTCAAATATTTTTTTTTATTATGTTGGTATACATACCCTTGAAGTATAATAAAACTTTCAGCTGTTTTCATTATTGACTTTGTCTGTACAGCCACTAAAGTTAGACGTGTTTTTATGAGCTCATCGATTTTCGTTTGTTGAAAGAAATGGATCAAGAATTTTTATCAAATTTTGCATAAAAATTGGAGTAGAGTGTAACAAAGTGTGTGAAATGTTAACAAAGGCCTATGGTGAGTCTGCTATGAGTAAAGCAAGAGTTTACGAATGGTATAAGCGTTTCCAAGAAGACCGTGAAACGTTGAAGATGACGAACGCCCTGGACGCCCCAGCACATCAACAACCGATGAAAACGTGGAAAAAGTGAAAGAAATGGTTATGAACAATCGTCGAATCACAATTAGAGAGGTCGCTGATGATGTTGGCATATCGATTGGATCATGTCATGGCATTGTTTCCAGTGTTTTGTGTATGAAAGGCGTTGCAGCAAAATTAGTTCCAAAATTGTTGAATTTTTAACAAAAACAGCGGCGAATGGAAGTTAGTCAGGAGTCCCTAAATGAAGTCAACGACGATGCAGAATTACTGAAACGTATTATAACAGGTGACGAGACATGGGTTTAAGGATATGACGTCGAAACTAAGGCTCAATCATCCCATTGGAGGTTTTCTGGCTCGCCAAGACCGAAAAAAGCTCGACAAGTGCGATCGAACGTGAAGGTTATGCTCACTGTGTTCTTCGACGTAGTGCATTATGAATTTCTGCCACCAGGTGAAACGGTCAATAAGGAGTACTACCTACAAGTTCAACACCGTTTGCGTGAAGCAATCCGAGGAAAACGCCCGTATCTGTGGAAAAACAATTCATGGCTTTTGCACCACGATAATGCACCAGCTCACACTTCATTGCTTATTCGTGAATTTTTTGCCAAAAACAGTACTGTAACGAAGCCCCCAGCCTCCTTATTTGCCAGACATGTGTGACTGTTTTCTATTTCCAAAATAAAGAGAACTCTAAAGGGCCGTCGTTTTACAGCCGTAGATGACATTAAAAGCGCATTGGTGAAAGAACCAAAGGCTATCTGAAAGATCGAGTTTAAGAAGTGTTTCGAGGATTGGAAGAAGCGCTGGCACAAGTGCATAATCTCCAATGGGGACTATTTTGAATTGAAGGCGACAAAATCAATGTAGAAAAATAAATAAATATTTTGTTCAAAAAATTAAAATTCTCGTTACTTTCTGAACACACCTCGTATAAAAAAAGTGCATGCGTGGGACTCTGTGAGTTGCTGACAGAGGCGAAGCTTTTGTTAATGATATCTTTGTTGAATGTCTTAAGATATGTTTACAAATATCTTGTTTAGTGTGAATAAATAAATACGTGAACATAACGTATTATTTACAGTAAAAGTTCAGTGATTTTACATTCATTCGTAACGATCAGCTGATTTCATTGAACAGCTGACAAAGTGTAATAAGTTTCAGGTTATCTTGTTAAACTTACAGATAATAGCGTTTTTGTTATTTACAGAAAATAGCGAAACCAAAGCAAGACAACGTTTTCATATGATTACGCGTGTACTGTTATCGAAATGGATGAAGAAAAAGAAAAAAACAGAAATAGAGAGACGAAATTCTTTTGTATCCGTTTCGTTAAAAAGGTACGCAACACTTTTTTATTTACTCTTGCATATTCTGAGAAGAGCCAATCAGAAGCGAACACGTTATTTTTAATGTACACGTGTTGAACACAGGCACGTAAATAGAGGAGGGGTACGCAGTGGAGCTAAAAGTTATAAATAGGACGAGCCGTAATATTGGTGAAAAGTATAGAAATAGTTTTTGAAGATGGAGGTTCTCCGAAAAGCGTCAACGAAAGAAGAATTGACGAAGCTAGGGAAGGCAGATTATTATCCTGAACTTAGCAGAAAAGAAGAAGAATATAAAAAGAATGGATATATATATATATATACATATATAACGCGTGATATCTTGGTATAACGCGTGATATCTACAATAAGAGATGTATGTCGACGCACACAAAAATCAGACACTACAACACAGTCATAAAACCGGAGGTATTATATGCAAGCGAAACGCGAGCACTCCACACAAAAGCTACCATGGAGGATGTTTTGAAGGAAGAACGCAAAATCTTGAGGAAGATCCTTGGCCGGAGTTTAACAGAGGATGGATCCAGGTTGCACTCCCGGGAGACCACAGAGAAGATATCGAACCTGGCAGCAGATATCAGAAGAAGGAGGCTTCGGTTGTATGGACACATTAGTAGACTCCTAACAACGAGACTTGCTAACAGAATCCTTAAGTATATACAAGGTGTCAAATCAACAACGTCGTGGATCGCACAAGTCAGAATAAACCTACATGACGCAGAAATAGACTCAACAGACGTTGAAGACAGGCACGCATACAGGAGAAAGATGCTCGGTTGGAAGGTCCCAGAGAATGAAATCCCAAAGAGAGTGGGGGTAAAATAGACGGAGGAGCGGAAGAGGATCCATGGGGAAAGATTGAGGGAGGTGTGGAGGATTAGAAGGAACAAGACATGAGTCGGAGTGCTTTGCGTGATCCAACAGGGTCTATACGCAAATAATAATACAGTACACGGGTATCATATGAAAACGTTGTGTTGCTTTGGTTTCGCTATTTTATATATAATATGTGTGATTGTAAATGTAAATATGTTTGAACTTCGAACCCAGAACCAGAGATTTAAGAGTAATTACAGTAAATTACATTACAGTAAGTAACTCAGTTACAGTAAGTTACATTACAGTAAGTAAGTCAATTACAGTAAGTTACATTACAGTAAGTAAGTCGGTTACAGCAAGTTACATTACAGTAAGTAAGTCGGTTACAGTAAGTTACATTACAGTAAGTAAGTCAGTTACAGTAAGTTACATTACAGTAAGTAAATCAGTTACAGTAAGTTACATTACAGTAAGCAAGTCAGTTACAGTAAGTTACATTATAGTAAGTAAGTCAGTTACAGTAAGTTACATTACAGTAAGTAATTCAGTTACAGTAATTTACATTACAGTAAGTAAGTCAGTTACATTACAGTAAGTAATTCAGTTACAGTAATTTACATTACAGTAAGTAAGTCGGTTACAATAAGTTACATTATAGTAAGTAAGTCAGTTACAGTAAGTTACATTATAGTAAGTAAGTCAGTTACAGTAAGTTACATTACAGTAAGTAAGTCAGTTAGAGTAAGTTACATTACAGTAAGTAAGTCAGTTAGAGTAAGTTACATTACAGTAAGTAAGTCGGTTACAGTAAGTTACATTACAGTAAGTAAGTCGGTTACAGTAAGTTACATTACAGTAAGTAAGTCAGTTACAGTAAGTTACATTACAGTAAGTAAGTCAGTTACAGTAAGCTAAATTGAAAACCAAATAACTTATATAATAAAGTCTCATTTTGTTAACGTAAATACTGCAAGAAAATTGTGAATAATGTTCGTAGATCAGTT
>CM040189.1:8745865-8750865 GCA_022606455.1 Callitettix versicolor | reverse complement strand
GAGATATATTTGACTGGAAACACTTTAACATTTTGTGCTACCTAGGCTGATTAAAAGTATGTTATGTAAAGGCGTCAATTATACTTTAAATGAATTGTTGACTTTATTTTCGTGCAATCTTGTTCAAAGTATGTGCAAAATTATTTGAATGTAAACACTAACATTTTGTGCTAACACTAGGCTGATTACAAGTATGTTATATAAAGGCGTCAATTATACTTTAAATGAATTGTTGACCTTATTTTCGTACAACTTTGTACAAAGTATATGCACGATATATTTAACCGTAAAAGTTCTAATAATTTTGTTCTTTATGGTCTGGCTATGTGTTATAAAGGCGTTAATTTATAACATTCATTCGACATTTCGGTTTATGTGTTTGTTTTTTGCTACGCAGTTTTGGCCAAACGCATCGACCGATTGTTTTAAAATTCGTAACGAAAATATCTTGTATATATATTTTTTTTTTTTAACGTCCGACTATTGTGCACGCTTGGGCTAATGAACACGATGGGATATAGAGTATGAAAATGCCAAACCGTAGCCGGGACTCGAACCCAGGTCCTCGGGGTGAAAGCCCAGTGCGCTATCAACTAGCCACCGAGGCGGCTAAAGCCCAAATAACTTATGCATACGATTTTCCCCCATTTACTTCTGTTTCAAGATGGCAGCTTCTGATATAACGTTTACGTGTGTATGCAGTTTTGATCAAATGCATTGAACGACATCAAATGCATAGAGCCCCAACGACATTATCCATTTAATTCTGTTTTAAAATGGCTGGCTTTTATTTAACGATGAGAGTGTAGTTACTGGGTATTTGCTGTAATAATGGCAGAACGGCAAGACTTATAAATTGGTCCGCTTCAAGGAGAAAGTTTCATAGTTTTAATAAAGTTGATACAGTTACATCTTTAGTAAATATCACTATTACCGGTTAAATTTGCCGGTATTTTTTTGAACGCTGTTATGGAACACTCTGTATTAAGGATATACTGAGAGAATGACTGTTCTTAGAATTACTAGTTATTTTAGTTATTTATGTACATAATAATACTTACATTGCATTAAAATGTTAAATGTAAGAACACATTAAGAACGGCTTGTGTTTGTGTCCGTGAGTTTATCCATGTGTGTGTGTGTGATTTGTGCGGTTTGATAAGTCAGTGACTTTTTGAATTTCCTGCGCAGTTACTCCAAATGCAACAGTGCTGCCGTCAACTGTAATCTATCAGTGGGCAACTTTCTAATTTTGAGCAAGCTACGTCGTGCAGTTGGTGTTTGATAGCTGTTCAAAGCAGATAACCTCGTGAATTTTTACGAAAATGGAAAAAAGTGAATTTCGTGTGCTGATTAAGCATTACTTTTTACGTAAAAAAATCCATCACTGAAACTAAGGAAAGACTTGATAAATACTACGGGGACTAGGCACCATCAATTTCAATGGTTAAGAAGTGGTTTACAGAGTCCGTTGTGGTCGTACCAGCACTAGTGACGCCGAACGTTCAGGTCGCCCAAAAGAAGTGATCACGCCGGAAATCGTCGATAAAATCCATGAAATGATATTGGATGATCGGAGAATGAAAGTGCGTGAGTTGGCTCATGCTGTAGGTATCTCAACTGAACGGTTACATCATATTTTACACGAATATTTGGACATGAAGAAACTCTCCGCGAGATGGGTGCCGCGATTTCTCACACTCGACCATAAGCGCAATCGTGTGACCACTTCAAAAGAGTGTTTAGCGATGTTCAGCCGTAATCCGAACGAATTTTTGCGCCGTTTTGTTACTGTGGACGAAACATGGATCCATCACAACATGCCAGAAATCAAGGAGCAATCGAAACAGTGGGTTGCTAGGGGTGAAAGTGGACCATAGAAGGCCCTGCGACTATTTTCTGTTTCCAAACCTAAAGAAATGGCTGGACGGTAAGGGATTTGAGTCGAATGAAGAAGTCATTACCGAAACAAACGCGTATTTTGAGAGCTTTGAGGAAACCTATTATTTGGAGGGAATAAAAAAAATTAGAAAAACGCTGGACTAAATGTATCGAGCTAAAAGGTAATTATGTAGAAAAATAAAATGTTTATTTGCCGAAAAAATTTGTTTTATTCAAAAAGTCACTGACTTATCAAACCGCCCTCGTATATGCCAGCTTGATTATATCGCCACCAAAACAAACTGCGTAACCATTACGAATAAAACCTTACATTTCAGATCGATTATGTCATCATTAAAACAAACTGCGTAACCATGACGACCAAAACCTTACATTTCAGAGATCGATAATATCCTCATCAAAACAAACTACTTAACCGTGACGACCAAAATGTTATATGCCAGCTTGATTATATCGCCACCAAAACAAACTGCGTAACCATGACGACCAAAACCTTACATAACAGATCGATTATATCCTCTTCAAGACAAACTGCTTAACCGTGACGTCCAAAATGTTATATGCCAGCTTGATTATATCGCCACCAAAACAAACTGCGTAACCATGACGACCAAAATGTTATATGCCAGCTTGATTATATCGCCACCAAAACAAACTGCGTAACCATGACGACCAAAATGTTATATGCCAGCTTGATTATATCGCTACCAAAACAAACTGCGTAACCATGACGACCAAAATGTTATATGCCAGCTTGATTATATCGCCACCAAAACAAACTGCTTAACCGTGACGACCAAAATGTTATATGCCAGCTTGATTATATCGCCACCAAAACAAACTGCGTAACCATGACGACCAAAACATTACATAACAGATCGATTATATTCTCTTCAAGACAAACTGCTTAACCGTGACGACCAAAATGTTATATGCCAGCTTGATTATATCGCCACCAAAACAAACTGCGTAACCATGACGACCAAAATGTTATATGCCAGCTTGATTATATCGCCACGAAAACAAACTGCGTAACCATGACGACCAAAATGTTATATGCCAGCTTGATTATATCGCAATCAAAACAAACTGCGTAACCATGAAGACCAAAATGTTATATGCCAGCTTGATTATATCGCCACCAAAACAAACTGCGTAACCATGACGACCAAAATGTTATATGCCAGCTTGATTATATCGCTACCAAAACAAACTGCGTAACCATGACGACCAAAATGTTATATGCCAGCTTGATTATATCGCCACCAAAACAAACTGCTTAACCGTGACGACCAAAATGTTATATGCCAGCTTGATTATATCGCCACCAAAACAAACTGCGTAACCATGACGACCAAAATGTTATATGCCAGCTTGATTATATCGCCACCAAAACAAACTGCGTAACCATGACGACCAAAATGTTATATGCCAGCTTGATTATATCGCAATCAAAACAAACTGCGTAACCATGAAGACCAAAATGTTATATGCCAGCTTGATTATATCGCCACCAAAACAAACTGCGTAACCATGACGACCAAAATGTTATATGCCAGCTTGATTATATTGCAATCAAAACAAACTGCGTAACCATGACGACCAAAATGTTATATGCCAGCTTGATTATATCGCCACCAAAACAAACTGCGTAACCATGACGACCAAAATGTTATATGCCAGCTTGATTATATCGCCACCAAAACAAACTGCGTAACCATGACGACCAAAACCTTACATATCAAAGATCGATTATATCCTCATCAAAACAAACTGCTTAACCGTGACGACCAAAATGTTATATGCCAGCTTGATTATATCGCCACCAAAACAAACTGCGTAACCATGACGACCAAAACCTTACATATCAGAGATCGATTATATCCTCATCAAAACAAACTGCTTAACCGTGACGACCAAAATGTTATATGCCAGCTTCATTATATCGCCACCAAAACAAACTGCGTAACCATGACGACCAAAACCTTACATATCAGAGATCGATTATATCCTCATCAAAACAAACTGCTTAACCGTGACGACCAAAATGTTATATGGCAGCTTCATTATATCGCCACCAAAACAAACTGCGTAACCATGACGACCAAAACCTTACATAACAGAGATCGATTATATCCTCATCAAAACAAACTGCTTAACCGTGACGACCAAAATGTTATATGCCAGCTTCATTATATCGCCACCAAAACAAACTGCGTAACCATGACGACCAAAACCTTACATATCAGAGATCGATTATATCCACATCAAAACAAACTGCTTAACCGTGACGACCAAAATGTTATATGCCAGCTTCATTATATCGCCACCAAAACAAACTGCGTAACCATGACGACCAAAACCTTACATATCAGAGATCGATTATATCCTCATCAAAACAAACTGCTTAAACGTGAAGACCAAAATGTTATATGCCAGCTTGATTATATCGCCACCAAAACTAACTCCGTAACCGTGATGACCAAAACCTTACATATGAGAGATCGATTATATCCTCATCAAAACAAACTGCTTAAACGTGACGACCAAAATGTTATATGCCAGCTTGATTATATCGCCACCAAAACAAACTGTGTAACCATGACGACCAAAACCTTACATATCAGAGATCGATTATATCCTCATCAAAACAAACTGCGTAACCATGACGACCAAAACCTTACATATGAGAGATCGATTATATCCCCATCAAAACAAACTGCTTAAACGTGACGACCAAAATGTTATATGCCAGCTTGATTATATCGCCACCAAAACAAACTGTGTAACCATGACGACCAAAACCTTACATATCAGAGATCGATTATATCCTCATCAAAACAAACTGCGTAACCATATCGACCAAAACCTTACATATCAGAGATCGATTATATCCTCATCAAAACAAACTGCTTAACCGTGACGACCAAAAAGTTATATGCCAGCTTGATTATATCGCCACCAAAACAAACTGCGTAACCATGACAACCAAAACCTTACATATCAGAGATCGATTATATCCTCATCAAAACAAACTGCTTAACCGTGACGACCAAAATGTTATATGCCAGCTTGATTATATCGCCACCAAAACAAAC
>CM040189.1:8720865-8740865 GCA_022606455.1 Callitettix versicolor | reverse complement strand
GCGAGTGCTGGGCAGTTAAGTGTTTCTAATAATTTCAGTTTATTAGTTATTTTTTTAACAGCTTCTACAGAAGATTTGTTTTTGAGCTACAGCGCCTTATTTGTGTTTTTATTGATATTTGTATTAAATTTTACTAAAATTTGATAAAAATCGTTAAAGAAGATTTTGACAAAAACCGATTTTTAAGAGTGAATTTACGTAAAAAAGGCGTAAAACTTCAGTTTGAAAAACATTTAAAAAAATGTTTTGAAGAAAATTAACCTAAAAATTCTTGAAGCGAAATCTAAAAATCAACATCAAAACTAAAAGAACTATTTAAAAAGAAACAAAATCAGCAAGACGTTTTAAATGAAAGCTAATCAAGCGTTACAAGCAGTCTGTAACTTTTGCTAACTGTAGATGAAAATATTTACCTGTAAGTTTTATTAGAAACTTGGAAAGTAAAGTGAAATTTGCATACATTTTTAAAATTAAAAACAAACCCATATAAATATTAACGAGTAACCCAGACGTTTTGCACAGGGTCAACACCTACCTAGATTTGGTGTACATGTATTGACCTACTTTAAAACTGTGACGTCAAGAGATACTTCCCGGGATTTAGTATTTTACTTTACAAACAAGAGATAATGCTGAGATACAAGGTAACAGCTGAGATACAAGGTCAAAGTAACTCTGGTATTTTGGTTATGTGTTGGTAGGAAATAGTTTTTGCAAAATGTGTTTTTAAAGTGAATTAGGCGGGGTATGGATGTATGTTTTGCACGGGAAAAAATTCAGTTTGCCGTCACGCATCACGCTCTTGATTATATTTTTGTTTTAAAATTTATTTTTGAAGTGAAAACGTGTATGTTCGCGACATTATATTACTTACCCAGTCCAACTTAATTATTTAGTTTTGTGTCAAGTGTTAACTGTGTAACAATGATGTTTTATACGTTTATTATATATTGGTAGGTGTGAATAAGAAATATTTAAATTATTTTAAACGCCATTGTACTACTTACCCAGTCCCAATTTTATTTATTATTTAGTTTTATGACAAGCGTTAACTGTGTAACAGTGACGTTTTATACCTTATTATATATTGGTAGGTGTGAATAATAAATATTTAAATGCCATTATACTACTTACCCAGTGCAACTGATTATTTAGTATTCAGTTTTGTGATATGTGTTAACTGTACCGATCTTACGGATGTTATTTTTAAACAATGAATAATTATATTAAAGTTTCTTAATAGCTTTTTAATGTAGCCTATAACAAGATGGCGGCCTTGACATTTTGAAGAAATTATCCGTTATTTTTCAAAAATGCAGGATTAACTGCAGCACACTGAAGTCTTCAAGTTATACATGTATATTTTAAGTACCTGACACATTTTTAAGTGCGTCATTCTAAGTGATTGTCTCTATCGGTTCTTTACCATATTGATATGTTTAGAACAGAATTTTTATTAAGTTGTAACATTGTTATTAACTTTAAGATTTACAACGTAATTACAACAAACGCTTTTCATTTCAATACGAAACGCCGGAATATTGTGTCTGGTGTCGGAACAGATGTAAACCTGTTTTCAACTGTAATTCAATTTTTTTATCTAAGAAGCTGGTTCACTTTAGGCATCTGTATTATTATTAATATAATTTTCACTATTGTATTTGCAGTTTTTGTAGCTGCGAGCGCAACACGCGGTTTTGTCAGATTTCACATCACATATTTAATTTGAGGCTCGATTTTACAATCAAACCCGTCCAAAATTGAAACAACAAAAATAAATGGTTATAGAAATATAGTACAAATATAATTTATGTTATTCTACTAAAGAGTATACGAGTATAATACACTAGTGAGAGGTCACAACATAATACGCAGGTTGACTAACTTGCAGGCGTACATTTTTATTATTATATTGAAATTAATATTTCTGGCGAAGTATGGATGTATGTTTTGCACGGGGAAAAATTCAGTTTTTGCCGTCACGCATCACGCTTATATATATTTTTGTTTTAAAATGTATTTTTGAAGTGAATACTTGTATGTTCGCGCCATTATGTTACTTACCCAGTCCAACTTAATTATTTAGTTTTATGACAAGTGTTAACTGTGTAACAGTGACGTTTTATACGTTATTATATATAGGTAGGTGTGAATATTAATTATTTAAATGCCATTATACTACTTACCCAGTGCAAATGAATTATTTAGTATTCAGTTTTGTGATATGTGTTAACTGTAGGCTACAACAGTGACGTTTTAATAATATTTTATACTTCTTAATATATTATTTTAAATTTGAAAGTTTGTGTGTGTTTTTGTTTGTTGTTCAATCACACATTAACTACTGGACCGATTGAGATGAAATTTAAAACGAACATGGTTTAGGTACCTGAGATGAACATAGATGTATTCTCGTTTTAAAAATCTGAATCCCTGTTATTATTTATTATAAAATAATTCTTTATAATCTTACATTTGAAATTATTTTAATTGAAACAATTTTATAATTCCAAACAACCTGTTTTTCCAAATTAAAATATTGCAGTTTCCATTGAAGTTGGCATTTACAATGACAATTATTAAGTCACAGGATCAGATATTAAAAGTAGCAGGAAATCATTTCTTACAGTCCGATTCGGAAACTTGAAGAAAATAAACTTGAATATTGACCTAATTTATTAAATCCGGTTCGTCAGATTTTGCTCAAATATGAATATTTATTACTAAAATAATTAATTTAATTTTTTAAAATTTATTTTAAAAATAAATTAGAAATACCCCCAATAGAACACTGTGACGCACAGGACAGTTTTAACATTTATTTCCAAAGGCTGATTCTTTGATCAAAGTTTGACCAACGTCCGTTTTTTTGTTTTAGAAGTTAGGTTTATTATCTAATAGCTTTAAAACTGAGTATTTTTTATAAAATAACTGAAACTCAAAACGCTTGTGTAAGATTTGTGAACCACTGACAAATAGCTTTCGGATCCAAATATAATAAAAGTAATTTTTAATTTTCTTAAAACTCTTTAATTCTACCTTTTTTATAGTTACAAATAAGAACATATTTTCATAATATTTTAATTGTTTTCTAAACATTTAATAAAAAATAGGATATAAATTATTGTTTTATATATATATATATATATATATATATATATATATATATATATATATATATATATATATATATATAATATATTATATATATTATGAACGAGGTGTGTTCAGAAAGTAACGAGAATTTTTAAATTTCGTGGGCCTGGAGAGTCCGATTGTCAAATATTTTTTTATTATGTTGGTATACATGCCCTTGAAGTATGATAAAACTTTCAGCTATTTTCATTGTTGACTTTGTCTGTGTCAGCCACTAAGGTTAGACGTGTTTTTATGAGCTCGGCGATTTTCGTTTGTTAAAAGAAATGAATCAAAGAATTTGTATCAAATTTTGCGTAAAAAATGTAATAAAGTGTAACAAAGTGTGTGAAATGTTAACAAATACATATCGTGAGTCTGCTATGAGTAAAGCAAGAGTTTACGAGTGGTTTAAGCGTTTACAAGAAGGCCGTGAAGACGCTGAAGATGACGAACGCCCTGGACACCCCAGCACATCAAAAACCGATGAAAACTTGGAAAAAGTGAAAGAAATGGTTATGAACAATCGCCGAATCACAATTAGGGAAGTCGCTGATGATGTTGGCATATCGATTGGATCATGTCATGACATTGTTTCCAATGTTTTGTGTATGAAACGCGTGGCAGCAAAATTAGTTCCAAAAATGTTGAATTTTGAACAAAAACAGCGGCGAATGGAAGTTGCTCAGGAGTCACTAAATGAAGTCAACAACGATGCAGAATTACTGAAATGTATTATAACAGGTGACGAAATATGGGTTTACGGATACGACGTCGAAACTAAGGCTCAATCATCTGGCTCGCCAAGACCTAAAAAGGCTCGACAAGTGCGGTCGAACGTGAAGGTTATGCTCACTGTGTTCTTCGATATTAATGGCATAGTGAATCATGAATTCCTGCCACCAGGTGAAACGGTCAATAAGGAGTACTACCTACAAGTTCAACGCCGTTTGCGTGAAGCAATCCGAAAAAACGCCTGGATCTGTGGAAAAACAATTCATGGCTTTTGCACAACGATAATGCACCAGCTCACACTTTATTGTTTTTTCGTGAATTTTTGGCCAAAAATTATGCCAGTACTGTAAAGATGCCCCAGCCTCCATATTCGCCAGACATGGTTCCGTGTGACTTTTTCCTATTTCCAAAAATAAAGAGAACCTTAAAGGGCCGTCGTTTTACAGCCGTAGATGACATTAAAAGCACATCGCTGAAAGAACTAAAGGCTATCTCAAAGATCGAGTTTGAGAAGTGTTTCGAGGATTGGAAGAAGCTCTGGCACAAATGCATAAAATCCAATTGGGACTATTTTGAAGGCGACAACATCAATGTAGAAGAATAAATAAATATTTTATTCAAACAATTAAAGTTCTCGTTACTTTCTGAACACACCTCATATATATATATATATATATATATATATATATATATATATATATATATATATATATATATACTGTTCTGAGAATAGAACGATATTTTCCATAAATCAATATTTCATAACTGAAACGTATTTGTAATTAAATTTAACCTAATTCACATTTGGCTAATCCACTATTCAAGATAATGTTTTCATGAAAATTGTGGAAGTTTTATAAAAATTGTTTAGTTATTGTAACCGTTTTTAATAATTAAACAAAAGTAACAACTTTAAAGTTATGTTTTTTTATAAGTATTGTTTTTTATTCGTGTAGATAGTGAAAATTAGCAGCTACCGTCAGAATAGATGTCTAATTTTACAGTATAACCGAGAGGAATGTTGGGTTGACTCGCAAAACGGGCAAGGTTATCCACGTTTCTGTAATTACTTCGTGAATGTAATTATTTACATAACTGTCAGATTAGGGTTTCTGCTTTGTAGATATCAGTTTCTTGCAGTGATATCAAAGTTATTACAAAGTTAAATAGCATCTCTGCATTAGGCAGGTTGTGTTGCTTTGTTTGGATGTGCGGCAGATAATTGGGCCAAACGCAACAGATAACATGATTTACCCTTTCCTCTCCACCATTATAATCAGTGCTAAAAGTCTAGATAATTCTCACTTTTAGGGGTTTTTTTAGAAGTAACGATTTTAACAATTTTTCCGGTTTGTATTACAGACTATATTATTTCGTTGTGAAAATTTATTTTTTAATATAAATTATAAATTACGATTTTTGCTCATTTATTATGGAACTATTTTCTGTCGTCCTTTTTTTTAAAAGCAGCTATATATCCACCGCAATATCACTCGTCACCGCAGAAGGGTGCAGACTAGCTGCACCTTTTGAGAGGATTTAGACGTCCTTCGCGGTAACCGAGTCTAACACACACTTACACTTACGACTTTACCACTTTACACTTACATTTAGGGAGGCGATAATAGCCTCAATGTGCTTTTCGCCTTAAAATAACGAGAACAACAAATTAAAAAATAACACTCGTTATAAAAGTTAGTTTTTAGCCTATATCCAACAGATGAGTTAAACACCCAACAACCGTATCTAGTTAGACTCTTTTTTTTTAACTTGTTTATTTTTTCATTTTTAATAACACATTCCATTAATTGTTTTCTCGACGAAAAGCACGTTTCTTACAATCGAGTTCAATACAAAACATGCAAGTCGAGTTAGGTTTTGAAGTAAGCACCCAACAATCGATTCGATTTAGATGGGATTTTTTAAAATAAAATAATGTTCTTTTTTATTATTATTAATAATAACACGTTTTCAATCGTTTTCGCGTTGAGAAACACGTTTCCTACTTTCGAACGGTAGTGATTTTGAGGTTATGTTTGTCACTTTTATTCTCATATTTTTGTTATTTTATTTTCTCCTTCACCTCACTTCCGCAAATTTATATTATAAATTAAAAATACTGGGCATAGATGACCAAAATTTGACCAGTTTTACCAAATCTAAATTTTCAAATTTATTTTAAAATACAAAATTTAACTTGACTGGGAGCAAGGTTTATGGTTTTTTTATTTAAGATTAAATATTTAAAATGCTGTGCAGAGCTGGTTGTTATCGTAAAATCAAATTTTCAAAACAGTGTGACCAAAAAGTATGATTTTTAAAGATTTTAGCGTCTGCTACTTACAGAAGTGTTAGTGTCAAATTTTCTTGCCTCAAGACAACTGAATGACTGGATTGAACAATGACATTGAAAATACATTTTCGAAATACAATAATAAAACTTAAGTTGTGTTAAATTTTCTTTTAATTTTAACGATTCAATTTTATTTCCTAACTATACAAAATATAAACAAAGTTATGAAAAAATCGATCTAGAGATTTTGATTCGAGTAGAAAATTTATTTTTTCAACTGCGCTTGTGTACACATTACTTCAAACTAAACTGACAGATTTTAAAGAAATTTATTGGTTAATTTTGCTTTGCGAATAGAGCTCTGACATGTTTTTGAATTAAGGTCAAAATTGTTGAAAAGGATATTATCCACGATTTTGATCAAATTTTGCTCAAATATAGGCCTAGGCCTAAAGTACCAAAAAACGTATTTGTCGTTATGTAAAAAGTGTTTAGGAACACTTTTGTGTTTAGGAACACTTTTGTATTTAAGAACACTTTTGTGTTTAGGAACACTTTTATGTTTAGGAACATTTTTATGTTTAGGAACACTTTTGTGTTTAGGAACACTTGTGTTTAGGATCACTTTTGTGTTTAGGAACACTTTTATGTTTAGGAACACTTTTGTGTTTAGGAACACTTTTGTGTTTAGGAACACTTTTGTGTTTAGGAACACTTTTATGTTTAGGAACACTTTTGTGTTTAGGAACACTTTTATGTTTAGGAACACTTTTATGTTTACGAATACTTTTGTGTTTAGGAACACTTTTATGTTTAGGAACATTTTTATGTTTAGGAACACTTTTATGTTTAGGAACACTTTCATGTTTAGGAACACTTTTGTGTTTAGGAACACTTTTATGTTTAGGAACACTTTTATGTTTAGGAACACTTTTGTGTTTAGGAACACTTTTGTGTTTAGGAACACTTTTGTGTTTAGGAACACTTTTGTGTTTAGGAACACTTTTACGTTTAGGAACACTTTTGTGTTTAGGAACACTTTTGTGTTTAGGAACACTTTTATGTTTAGGAACACTTTTGTGTTTAGGAACACTTTTGTGTTTAGGAACACTTTTGTGTTTAGGAACACTTTTGTGTTTAGGAACACTTTTGTGTTTAGGAACACTTTTGTGTTTAGGAACACTTTTGTGTTAAGGAACACTTTTGTGTTTAGGAACACTTTTACGTTTAGGAACACTTTTGTGTTTAGGAACACTTTTGTGTTTAGGAACACTTTGTGTTTAGGAACACTTTTGTGTTTAGGAACACTTTTATGTATAGGAACACTTTTGTGTTTAGGAACACTTTTATGTTTAGGAACACTTTTGTGTTTACAACAAAATTACGTTTAACAGCAATTTTTGTAAATCAATTGTTTTCTATTCATCGGATTTTCCTCAAATTTTAATATTCTATGAAGATTTTTGACTCAAATTAGTGTAGAAATTTTAAAAAATACGAACCGATAGCAAATCGAAAATGAAAATTAGGTGGCCTAGTTGATAGCGTACTAGGCTTTCATCCCGAGGACCCGGGTTCGATTCCCGGCCAAGGCTTGGCATTTTCATACGCTATAAATCATCCCATCGTCTGCATTAGCCCAAGTGTGCACAATAATCGGACGTTAAACACAAAAAAAAAAAAAGAAAATTAAAATTAGGCCCAACTGATCCAGGTTTTTGGACAATTTAATCACGAATCGCGAATTTCTTCACGACAAAAATTTGAGCAAAATCTGTTCAAACAATTCCGAAAAAACAAACTGATTTTCTCGTTTTTTCTTTGATTTACAAAACAGATTTTTGTGGAAATATGTTTTACGTGAGATATTTATGTGTTTGTACCGTTTATATATGGATTTGGCGCCTTGCACAACGGTCTCTGTCGGCGAGAGTATGAAACAAATTTACGTAAGTTGCCTTGAAGACAATTAGGTGATGTTTGTGACACATAAATCCAATGAGCCACACACCATGCTCTACTAAACTAGATACTGTATTTACAGAGAAAGAAAGATATGCTACCATGCACTTCCGGA
This sequence comes from Callitettix versicolor, assembly GCA_022606455.1. NCBI lineage: Eukaryota > Metazoa > Arthropoda > Insecta > Hemiptera > Cercopidae > Callitettix > Callitettix versicolor. Next base: position 8,732,625 of record CM040189.1, on the reverse strand, counting down.
ATATAGGCTAGGTCTGCACTACTGTTAATTAGGTTCAACGCGCTGTTTCTTCGGACAGAATTGCTTACCGAATTTCAATTAAACCATGAATAATTAGAGTAGCTATTCAAATGTTCACCAACCGTATCTTCTTGAATATGTGGCTTAAAAATTGTAAAACAGCGTCTTTAAAATTTGTGCACGGTTAGCAATGTAGCGAACCAAAATAAACGTTGTTAAAAATTTGCAATCAAAATTGATCATATGATTCCTAACTTACAATGCTCCGTTTTAAGGTGTAAAGCCGCCTCGGTGGTCTAATGGATAGCGTACTAGGCTTTCACCCCGAGGATCCGGGTTCGAATCCCGGCGAGGTCTTGGCATTTTCATACGCTATAAATCATCCCACTGTCTGCATTAGCCCAAGTGTGCACAATAGTCAGACGTTAAACACCAAAAAAAAAAAAAAAAAAAAAAAAAAAAAATTTAAGGTGTAAATACTTTACCCAAATAAAAAAACTGACATTTAAAAATATCGATTTATACAATTTGTTTTACTCAGCAAAAAATACAAGTTTTTTTAAAGAAAACTTCATTAAAATTCCATGTAAACCGACATTTAATTTTAAAATTGAAAATATTCTTGTATCGCTTAAATTATAATTTTTGTACGTTTTTCCTTAAAAACAAGAAAAAAGGGATTACGTGATAAACTGATAATTTATTTTACAAAAATAAATCAATAAAATTTGTACGACTATACGTACAAACGTTAACATTTAAAAAAGTACCACTTTTTAACAGTGAAAAACAATTTACGAGGTGTGGTCAGGAAGTAACTAGAATTTTTAAATTTCGCTGGCTTGGAGAGTCCTAATGTCAAACATTTTTTTTATTATGCCCTTGAAGTATGATAAAACTATTAGCTGTTTTCATTGTTGACTTTGTCTGTGACAGCCATTAAGGTTAGACGTGTTTTTATGAGCTCGGCGATTTTCGTTTGTTAAAAGAAATGGATAAAAAAATTTGTATCAAATTTTGCGTAAAAATGGAATAAAGTGTAACAAAGTGTGTAAAATGTTAACAAAGGCCTATTGTGAATCTACTATGAGTAAAACAAGAGTTTACGAGTCGTATAAGCGTTTCTAAGAAGGCCATGAAGACTTTGAAGATGACGAACGCCCTGGACGCTCCAGCACATCAACAACCGATGAAAACGTGGAAAAAGTGAAAGAAATGGTTATGAACAATCGCTGAATCACAATTAGAGAGGTCGCTGATGATGTTGGCATATCGGTTGAATCATAACATTGTTTCCAATGTTTTGTGTATGAAACGCGTGGCAGCAAAATTCGTTCTAAAATTGTTGAATTTTGAACAAAAACAGCGGCGAATTGAAGTTGCTCAGGGGTTACTAAATGAAGTCAACGACGATGCAGAATAAACTGAAACGTATTATAACAGGTGACAAAATATGGGTTTACGGATATGACGTCGAAACTAATGCTCAATCATCCCAGTGGAGGCATTCTGGCTCGTCAAGACCGAAAAAGGCTCGACAAATGCGGTCGAACGTGAAGGTTATGCTCACTGTGTTCTTCTATATTAATGGAATAGTGCATCATGAATTCCTGCGACCAGGTGAAACGGTCAATAATGAGTACTGCCTACAAGTTCAATGACGTTTGCAATCCGTGAAGCAATCCGAAAAAAACGCCCGGATCTGTGGAAAAACAATTCATGGCTTTTGCACCACGATAATGCACCAGCTCACATTTCATTGCTTGTTCGTGAATTTTTGGCCAAAAACAGTACTGTAACGATGCCCCAGCCTCCATATTCGCCGGACATGGCTCCGTGTGACTTTTTCCTATTTCCAAAAATAAAGAGAAACTTAAAGGGCCGTCGTTTTACAGCCGTAGATGACATTAAACGCACATCGCTGAAAGAACTAAAGGCTATCTCAAAGATCGAGTTTGAGAGGTGTTTCGAGGATTGGAAGAGGCGCTGGCACAAGTGCATAATCTCCAATGGGGACTATTTTGAAGGAGACAACATCAATGTAGAAGAATAAATAAATACTTTGTTCAACAAATTAAAATTTTAATAGAATTCTCTTTACTTAAAATTCTCATTAAAATCTATACTCTATAGTTTTTGAAGATGGAGGTTCTCCGAAACGCGTCAACGAAAGTATAATTTACGAAGCTAGGGAAGGCAGATCATTATACTGAACATAGTGGTTTTTTATAGGTTATCCTTCTTACAGCAAATAATATTAATACATGACTAATATAAAAAATACATATTTTAATTAATTTTTTTTAAATACATTTTTCGACCGTTTGTAGTTTTTCATGCATCTCGCATTCGTTGCAGAAATTAAACATTTTAGTGCCTCCCCAAAATATCGGTTTTTATTTTAGTGCCTCCCTAGGGATCATCGGTTTTACCGGCTGTAAATCTTATTAAGACAGCTGGTCAAATAGCTCTTTTCCAGTGGAAATTCACCGGAATCCAAGGATACAACTAGAGTTCAGGACCGCACAACAGGTTAATAGAGTGAAGTTGAAAATATATTTCTGCGCAACTGCACAACTCTCCCCCCTTCGCCCCCACACGAACAAGGGATGCAGTGTTCCAATATTGATTACGTATTCATGTTTACAACCACATTTTTAGAAGTTGTTTACAAACCTTCGGCACGCGGTTTTACATACAAGAAATTTTCTATCGCTTCGTCTATACGCGCAATAAACCAACCGGAAAGTGCAACGATTTATTAGCGTACTTTCATTGGACAATAGCAGTCACATGGTGTCCGTCTGTCGGTGCACAAAACAGATTAACAGATTTCGATAGAATTTTACATGTCAGAATAACGTCCATTTCTTGAAAAATTTCTTTAAATTAAAAAAATGTTTTGGAACAAAAGTCGGTTTTTTCACTGAAATTGATCACGTTTTGTTTAGTTATCGGCGCATAAAACCAGGGATGTTCCGACATCGCATTCGATGTGGTCGCTCAGCACCACTCCTCTGCTCAATGAAAAGTAAAATGATCGTTACTGCTACACAATTAGACGCCTTTAACCAGTTATACTATCCCTGCAGTGTTGCCAACATAAGTTTTAAAATTTCCCGTTCGCCTGTACATGCCAAACTACTTAAACTTATTGTTTTTATGGTTATTCGCCCCAGTAACATTTCCTGTTGGCCCATTGTTGGTACTTTGTTTTCACACACGGTTGGGCAACGGTTAAAATTGGCACTAATGCCTACCTATTAGTAACGAACCAAATCCCAACATAGGGCCAACAATTAAACATCACCAAAAACCAACAAAAAAATTGTTGGCCCAACTTACTCCCAACAGTTACCCAACTAACTTTCAATGGTAACTCTACTAATTACCAACATGTTTAAAGTGTTATATTTCTATTCAATTGATTAGTGAACTTAATAGTAATCATAACTTCTCTATACATTCGCGAACATATTTGAATACCTTTTATTATCAATTGTAGAATATTCTTACTAATATATAATATGAAGCCAACTTTAGCTTTTTAATTATATATTATAATGTACATATTATTTTGAGTAAGAATACATATTGAATTTGATGAAAAGGTATTCAAACGTGTTCACGAATGTAGAGAAGTTATGATTATTATTAAGTTCACTAATCAATTAAATAAAATATAACACTTTAAACATATTGGTAATTAGTTGGGTTAGGCCTACTATTGAAAGTTAGTTGAGTAACCAACATGGCATATTTCGTTACTGAAACAAGGTTATTTTACAAAAAGAGACAAAATTCACACAAGCAAAATTAATTTAAATAACAATTGTGAAAAGCCAAGTCAAAAAAAGCACTATAGCACCAGATTACGACTATAATTGTACTGTAAATATAGGACCGTGCAACTCAACTGATGTGTGACAACAAAGAACTAAACCAGTAACGGACAAACTTTCACTTTTCCACAGCGCTGGCAATATTTCAAATAATAAGTACATCATAAAATCATCCATAGTAAATGATTATAGTTAAGTTGAAATAAAATAAGAACTTTTTTTTAATTGTTAATCATTGTAACACTATTGTTAGTATAGTATTTAAAGATGTAATATTATTTTGTTCACAATTATGTTAAAAAAAATGTTCTGTTGTTGGCAATTCTGTGTAAGTCATCACATGCACTTGCACTTTGCAGTAAATTTTACAACATCGATTAAATACTATTATACTAATAAATAAGACACTATTTCAAAACTTTTGGAATAATTATACCCTATTTAATTTACGAGATATTTATTTTAACAAAATATATCTTATATTTTCTGCCAACTAAGAATTAATGTTGGGCCAACAGCAAAGGTTTTCATGAACGTAACAGTTGGCCTAGCAAACAAACAGCTGGTTGGCCCATTGAAATTCTTTGGCGTATCAACTAACCATTGCCCAACTTTGCCGACAAAATCCCAACATTGGGCCAACAATGTGTGCTACTGGGACAACAAAAATATAATGGATAATCATCTATTTGTAACTTACTACATGTTAAGTTTCAATCTTATACCTCACATATTGACCTTACATTAATTTTCCCTAAAAATTAATCCCGTATGTTAGTATTTGAAATCGTGTAAAACTTGAAATGCCAAATAGTACTCAAACATGATACATAAAATTTAAATACATTATTTTATTGTTTCATTAAATTCGCATCTAATTTTTATTGCTATTACGTGAATTTTTATAAAAAAGTAATTATTTGCAATTGATTAGAAATTGCCGACGATGCCTCTATACGGTCGGGGAAGAAGAGTTAGGGGTAATCCGAACCGAAAGCAAGGCTTACCTTTGATGCGCAACCTTGATCTTCAAACAATTTAGGTTAAAAGCCAAAGGTTATATTTTAAACTTAAATAAGCCAATCTTTAGGTTAAACCAAATGTACTAGGTTAAAATAAAATATTTACCTATTTCTGAATAAAAATAAAAATATAAATTAATTGTTGACGTAAGTATATCACTCGACGATACTGTGCTACAATTGTAGTGCATACAGTTATCGAGAAGCTTAATATTCGAGTGATTTTGGATATATAATTACACTTGTATTGACATTGCGATATTGGTATTGTACAATAGTAAAAAGGTTTAAGTGTGTTCCAGTGATGTGTACTTTTAATTATTCGTAAAAAATAGATTGAAACAAGCAAAATAACGTTATCAAACATCAAGTTTATTGAATGTTTATAGATTATTTTTGTATTTATAACATGGGATAACACTGCACTATCAGATGTAAAATTTAATGGTACGCTAGTATTAGATTTGCTATTGCCATAAAAAACAAATTTAAACAAATCGCAGTAATTAATATTCATTAAAATATTATAATATCTATTTTTTCCAAAAATGGCTCTTTATATTGAACTAAATTAATTAAGTGAATGGTTATTTTATATTAAATACAATAAATTTACTTATACAAAAATGAATGAAGGTTTAAATTACTGTTGTTTAATATTGGCGAGCCTTGTATGAATATTACAATATGAAATCTGTGTGCCAAGTTTGAATTATGTCCGGAATAAATTGTGCACACACACACACACACACACACCCACACACACATACACACACCACACACTCACACACCACACACCAAACACAAACACACTCACACACACACACACACACACACACACACACACACACACACACACACACACACACACTCACACACACCACATACACCACACACACACACCACACACACACACCCACACACCCACACACACATACACACATACACACACCACACACTCACACCACACACCAAACACAAACACACTCACACACTCACACACACACACACACACACACACACACACACACACACACACACACACACACACACACACACACACACACACACACACACACACACACACACACACACACACACACACACACACACACACACACACACACACACACACACACACACACACACACACACACACACACACACACACACACACACACACACACACACACATACAAAATCTTATGTAAGATTCCCGCATTAATAATGCGAGATTTAATAATGCAACAAGATTAATTATTTATTGAAAAAAAACTGCTACTATAATGGTCACTCACGTAGTAGAGACGCCTTTTGACGAATAGTGGCTACTAATCGCATCTCAGACATTATGTCGCAGTACTGCCAACCTAACAAAGTGGTAAAGGCGCACAATTAAAATAACGTACAATATAGAACACCAATTATATATTTACTATATACGATATATATATATATATATATATATATATATATATATATATATGTGTGTGTGTGTGTGTGTGTGTGTGTATGTGTACGCGCTCGCGTGTTTGGTAGTGAGTGTGTTTCTATTGATTATATGCTTCCGAGTCACATGCCTAGTTTTTCCAATGGAATGTCGCTACTTATTTGTCCAAAAATCATCTTCCTAAAAAAAAACAAGAAATCATTTACATACAAAAAAATAAGGTAATTTTGGACCGTAACTATTCAAAGATGGCAGGTTATAATACCAACGTTGTCAAACTTAAACACTGATCAGCGGCGGTTCGGGAACGAGTTGTGAAGTAACAGTGGAAAACGTAACGGGTATATTTAAAATCACATTGGTGTGGTTTTACATAATGTTGCTATACACAATGTAAAATGCAATAATGTATAGCAGCGAACAGACACGAAGTTAATAAACAAGATAAGAAAACCGGTTGCAGAGAATTGGGGCGGATCAAATGTGCAACAGTCAAAACAAATTCGTCTGTTTGCAGCTCTGTGTACAGTGCAGGCAATGTATTATGTATGCGGTGGATTTGTTATTGACAACTGAAGCATATTTTATTGTTAGAATATAATGTACTTACAAATAACGTCACAGAAACATTCCTAGATTAAACGTTTTTTAAGTCCTTTTGCGTATTTGGTTCTTTTTTTCTCAAGATAAACCGTTTGAAAAAAAAACTAATAATTTTAAACAATTATCTATTGATCAAATATCTATCTGTCAGCGTTTATACATCCCCGCAGGGGGGTGCAGACTAGCTGCACCTATTAAGAGGATTTAGACGTTCCTCGCGGTACCCGAGTCTAACACACACACACACACACACACACACACACACACACACACACACACACACACACACACACACACACACACACACACACACACACACACACACACACACACACACACACACACACACACACACACACACACACACACACACACACACACACACACACACACACACACACACACACACACACACACACACACACACACACACACACACACACACACACACACACACACACTTACAACACTACAGTTTAACACTTTACACTCACACCTACATTTAGTGTGACGATGACTGCCTCAATGTGCTTTTCCCCATAAATTACAATTAAAAAAACTTTTGTACATAGATGAATATCAAACTGATAGGCCGATTTTAATAAAATTTGAAAGTATAAAAATTGTTTACCTATACATAGAAATTATTTTATTAATTTACAAAAAACAAGTTTTTCTAAAGTTTATTTAGGTAAATAATATTTAATAAGCCTAGTATAGCAATGTTTTCTTAAAAGTTAGTACATGAGTACAGAAAAAAATACCCGTTATTATTACATGTTTATAGATTAAGATTTTCTACGCTTTGTATTTGATAATCTAAAATATTCGGTATAATTTCTCAAAGTGCATTAATGGATATATTTTTTTTTCAGACACATTTAAAGATTCAAAATTAAAGTCAGTGTATTAAACTGTCAGTACTGATGTGAAACGATCAAAAATGTTTCTTTAATTTTTCGATTTATGTACAAACCATCAATTTTTGTTTACTTCAAAATTAGCACACTCATTTGCGTTACGAAATACAAAATATAACCTAAAATTGTTAAATCGATTTACGGTTTTTGTGCACCCTATACTTTACCGTTCCGGACAAAAGGAACAGAACTGGAACAAGTACCTCTACGGAAATGTTTTGCGCTGATTTCAGTCTCCAGCGATGTGCACAGGCAGACGGAAAGTCAGAAACATTTTGAACTCAGGGATAACCTAAAAACTGATCTATCGAACTTTTTATAATAAAAAAATTAAAATAATAAAGATTAAAAATTTTTATGGCCATATTAGTAGGATGAACAGCAGTAGACTTACTAGGCGGATCTTTGCTTTCTTCAGAGATCGGAAAACGAAGAGTAATTGGTTCAGGCGGGTCCAGGAAGACTTAACTGAGCTGGCGATATCAGATGAGATGATTGACGATGTACTTAAACTGCGAAAACTTTTACATAATGAAAACCTAAGGTTCCAAGAAAAACCAACATCTAAAAGGGGCGGGGCAGTCTCGGATGCAAGAAGGAAGGCAGCCTCGGATAGAATGAAGCAGAATTGGATACAGCGGAGGGCAGCTAACGCACATCAAAGTAATTGATTTGGCGTATCCCAAAGTGGGTGATCTGGATGAAAAAAAAAAGATTAAAAACTTTTAGGCTTAATGTAATGCGTAAATGCACATTTATATAATTTTAAAACAACCATATGATTTAAACTAGTTTCTTTTAAAATCAGCTGATTCACTGTTGTTACTCAAAACGTAAAACTATTAAATATAACCTCCATTAAAACAAACAAAAATGGATTGTGTTAAATGGTTTAGTCAAACAATATCTGACAGCGCAGTGACTATTTAAAATCCCAAGTTATTATTATTATCAACAAAAACGTTAAAACACTTTAAAGTGAATACCAAAAATCTCAATGAAGCCTTAAGGTCGGTTTTATGCTATCTAAACTAAAGGCCTGCATTTTTTTCAAGGATCAATTCAAAACTTTCTCAAGACCAGTATTTTTTATCAAAGATCTTTCATAAAAGTTATTTCATAACATCGTTGACGGTGTAACGGAAATATTCAATCAAACATTTAAGTTATGTATATTTATGTATATTACAAGACTACTTTTACAGAAGGTATCACAATATTAGGTAATTGCCATGGATACAGTAACAATTTACTAAAAAATAAGTAAATATGTAAATGATTTCATAAAATTTAAAACTTCAGATTATTAGAAATCACATATTACCGGAAGATAATGTAGAAAAAATGTTTGTTGATCTGATTTTGTTTATATTTTTCTCTTTGATTGTTTATATGTTGCTGTACGTGATACTGACTTCCATTATCGAATTACTGGATAAGTTAAACAATACTTCTTCTTAAAAAAATGTTTGTTGATCTGATTTTGTTTATATTTTTCTCTTTGATTGTTTATATGTTGCTGTACGTGATACTGACTTCCATTATTGAATTACTGGATAAGTTAAACAATACTTCTTCTTAAAAAAATGTTTGTTGATCTGATTTTGTTTATATTTTTCTCTTTGATTGTTTATATGTTGCTGTACGTGATACTGACTTCCATTATCGAATTACTGGATAAGTTAAACAATACTTCTTCTTAAAAAAATGTTTGTTGATCTGATTTTGTTTATATTTTTCTCTTTGATTGTTTATATGTTGCTGTACGTGATACTGACTTCCATTATCGAATTACTGGATAAGTTAAACAATACTTCTTCTTAAAAAATGTTTGTTGATCTGATTTTGTTTATATTTTTCTCTTTGATTGTTTATATGTTGCTGTACGTGATACTGACTTCCATTATTGAATTACTGGATAAGTTAAACAATACTTCTTCTTAAAAAAATGTTTGTTGATCTGATTTTGTTTATATTTTTCTCTTTGATTGTTTATATGTTGCTGTACGTGATACTGACTTCCATTATCGAATTACTGGATAAGTTAAACAATACTTCTTCTTAAAAAAATGTTTGTTGATCTGATTTTGTTTATATTTTTCTCTTTGATTGTTTATATGTTGCTGTACGTGATACTGACTTCCATTATTGAATTACTGGATAAGTTAAACAATACTTCTTCTTAAAAAAATGTTTGTTGATCTGATTTTGTTTATATTTTTCTCTTTGATTGTTTATATGTTGCTGTACGTGATACTGACTTCCCATTATTGAATTACTGGATAAGTTAAACAATACTTCTTCTTAAAAAAATGTTTGTTGATCTGATTTTGTTTATATTTTTCTCTTTGATTGTTTATATGTTGCTGTACGTGATACTGACTTCCATTATCGAATTACTGGATAAGTTAAACAATACTTCTCCTTAAAAAAATGTCATTCTGTTAGAAATTATTAAATTACTCGTTAATTAAATAAAATTGTTTATAATTTCTACTAAAATCGTAATTTCCCTTAGACATTTTAATATAAGTAATTTACTATAAAATAATTATTGGGCAGTTTGTTTGAGAACTTACAAGAAAAAGGAAAATAATTAATTTCAATAATATGTTATATTTATCTAATGTAATATTGAAGCATAATGTAATATTTCAAATAATATGTAATTCTTTTTATATCCTTCTTATTTTCTGTTAGGATTATTATCACTGTGTTCACTATAATGATCTGCCTTCCCTAGCTTTGTCAATTCTACTTTCGTTGACGCGTTTCGGAGAACCTCCATCTTCAAAAACTACATCTATACTGGTCACCAATTGGCCCGTCCTATTTATAGTTTTCTATCTCCACCTCGTACCCCTCCTCTGTTCAACACGTGTACATTAAACCTGACGTGCTCGCTTCTGATTGTTCCTTTCAAACTTTCTCTTCAACGGTCCTGTTAATTTTTGAAAATTTTTAGATTTTTAAACGTAATATCTTCTTGCGACGATATCTGTTCATTTATTATGTTTTCTCCCTTTAATATAGATTTAAAAATTTCCAAGTTCTCTAAAATATTCATACGTCTTCCTTTACAGTATGTAAATTTTTCTTATATTATTAAGCTAAGCAATCCGATTGGTTTTGTATAGACCTGCGTTATTGAAGCTACACTTATGGGGTACCTACAGGTTAATTAAAACTCTAAAGAACTCGTACGCATCGTACTTTTAAAGCTTTGCAATAAAATAAAACCGACTTAAAACCGATAAGAGGTCTAAAAAAAATTCCAGCAGCAGTATAAAGTGTCGCCGTGAGAGTGCAGCAAAATGCAGGCATACTTGACTGAAATAATTGCGTGTGTACCAAAACAGCTGACTGCTAAAAAAACATTGTTGAAAGTAATATTTAAATTATCACTGTTTTCAAGACTTTAGTAAATATTGACCGAATCATTTTTGAAAATATAATCTGTTAGGCCAGTTCTACGTAAATGTATTTAATGTTTTTTTAAAAGACTGCTTTTAGAAAACATCAATAATTTAACGTCAACGTTTAACTAATTTAGATACGTAATGTAAAATCTTGTTAAAGTAGAGTCTCATTTGTAAATATTTTAATAAGGTGAAATGTCAGACTTCAGTCATTAAAATTCTTTTTATATTCTTCTTATTTTCTGCTAGGATTATTGTCACTATGTTCAGGATAATGATCTGCCTTCTTTAGCTTCGTCAATTCTACTTTCGTTGACGCGTTTCGGAGAACCTCCATCTTCAAAAACTATAGAGTATAGATATAGTTTTTGAAGATGGAGGTTCTCCGAAACGCGTCAACGAAAGTAGAATTGACAAAGCTAGGGCAGGCAGATCATTATACTGAACATAGAGTTCAGTTCTTTTGTATTCTTCTTCTTTTCTGCTAGGATTATTATCACTGTG
>CM040189.1:8690865-8715865 GCA_022606455.1 Callitettix versicolor | reverse complement strand
CGTGTGAGTGAGTGTGTGTGTGTGTGTGTGTGTGTGTGTGTGTGTGTGTGTGTGTGTGTGTGTGTGTGTGTGTGTGTGTGTGTGTGTGAGAGAGAGAGTGTGTGTGTGTGTGAGAGAGAGAGAGAGAGTGTGTGAGTGTGTGTGTGTGTGTGTGTGTGTGTGTGTGTGTGTGTGTGTGTGTGTGTGTGTGTGTGTGTGTGTGCGCGCGCGTGTGTGTGTATGTGTGTGCATGTGTGTGCATGTGTGTGCGTGTACGTGTGAGTGTGTGTGCATGTGTGTGTGTGTGTGTGTGTGTGTGTGTGTGTGTGTGTGGGTGTATGTGTGTGTGTGTGTGTGTGTGTGTGTGTGTGTGTGTGTGTGTGTGTGTGTGTGTGTGTGTGTGTGTGTGTGTGTGTGTGTGTGTGTGTGTGCGTGCGTGCGCGCGTGTGTGCGCGCGCGTGTTTAGGTGTGTGCATGTGTGTGCGTGTGCGTGTGAGTGTGTGTGTGTGTGTGTGTGTGTGTGTGTGTGTGTGTGTGTGTGTGTGTGTGTGTGTGTGTGTGTGTGTGTGTGTGTGTGTGTGTGTGTGTGTGTGTGTGTGTGTGTGTGTGTGTGTGTGTGTGTGTGTGTGTGTGTGTGTGTGTGTGTGTGTGTGTGTGTGTGTGTTTTGTAAGTTTGTGGAAGCACTTATTTTTTAACGTTCATAAATTTTGCAATATTTGATTTAAATTCAGTAAACAAATCAAATTCGGTACTTGCTATAAGTGTTCGTTACCAATAAATAGTTCGTTTTTTACAAAAATTAATAATTTCAAAAATATTTTACATTTAACGATGATTTAAAGTTTATTTTTGACCTTTATGGCGAAGTACAAAACGGTCGTGACATTTAAGTGTTGTTTTACATAACTTTATGAACTTTATGAAACGGCAACAGTTTGCCTCGATATCGTAATTAAAATTGAATACCGATACACTCAGACAAACGTACATGAAGGTTATTCAAAAACAAAATACAGTTAATACAAATTCATTAATGAATAACATTACCTCCTGGTAAATACAAAAACAAAAGTTATTAAAACGCTTGAATTCATGCACAAAACTAATTGCTGTTTTCTGTACTTAACTCGAACTACTTCAACAACGGTTCTTTTCATACAACTTTACGAAAGTTTTAAAGGTTAGGATTCTATATAATGCAATAACATAATTAAAATTGTAGCAATCGATTTTATAGCATTGCCTTGTTGAATGGCGAGCATTGTGAGAGAACTCCAGACCTTGTTACGTTACAAGTTTCGTTTCGTTTTTCCTGTAAGCATTGACGGAAGTAACTCGTGCATAAACTACAGAGTTTACAAGACTAAGCAATTGCGTCATTTTATATTAAAAGTTTACAGTATTTGTTGTTAAAAAAGCATTAAACTTTATAAAAAAATGTTTATTTGCATTTTTTATTATTTAAAAAAATATATTTTCATGTGTTTTAATTTAATTATTTGACTATACGAAATAGGCTATAAATGAAAAAGGATTTCTGTTATTGAACCAAAAATAAATAAAAAACACGTATCATGTTTTCTGTTCCTTTTTATTTTAATCACGCTAATTTGTTTGAAAACACAATTGCAATAAAAAAAATACAGGCTTCTTGATATAAATATTATATTGTATTTTATTAAATAATATTTTTGTAGAATATTTATGTAACAATTATTTGTTATTTTTTAAATAATATAATTAAGTACTAATAAGTGAAAGTACAATAAAATGAAATACACTATTATATATATTATTATTATTAATATTATTATTATTTGCGTATAGACCCTGTTGAATCACGCAAAGCACTCCGACTCATGTCTTGTTCCTTCTAATCCTCCACACCTCCCTAATCCTGCCCCATGGATCCTCTTCCGCTCCTCCGTCCATTTTACCCCTGCTATATATATATTATTATTATTAATATTATTATTATTTGCGTATAGACCCTGTTGAATCACGCAAAGCACTCCGACTCATGTCTTGTTCCTTCTAATCCTCCACACCTCCCTAATCCTGCCCCATGGATCCTCTTCCGCTCCTCCGTCCATTTTACCCCTGCTATATATATATTATTATTATTATTATTTACGTATAGATCCTATTGGATCACGCAAAGCACTCCGACTAATGTCTTTTTCCTTCTAATCCTCCACACCTCCCTCATCTTGTCCCCATGGATCCTCTTCCGCTCATCCGTCCATTTTACCCCTGCTCTCTTTGGGATTTCATTCTCTGGGACCTTCCAACCGAGCATCTTTCTCCTTTATGCGTGTCTATCTTCAACATCTGTTGAGTCTATTTCTGCGTCATGTAGGTCTATTCTGACTTGTGCGATCCACGACGTTGTTGATTTGACTCTTTGTATATACTCAAGGATTCTGTTGGCAAGTCTCGTTGTTTGGGAGTCTACTGATGTGTCCATAGAACCGAAGCCACCTTCTTCTGATATCTGCTGCCAGGTTAGATATCTTCTCTGTGGTCTTCCGGGAGTGCAACCTGTATCCGTCTTCTGTTAATCTCGGGCCAAGGATCTTCCTCAAGATTTTGCGTTCTTCCTTCAAAATGTCCTCCATGGTAGCTTTTGTGTGGAGTGCTAGCTTCTATTTATATATATAGCTTCTATATATATATATATATATATATATATATATATATATATATATATATATATATATATAAGCAACTTCGTCCGACACAAAATAAACGCAGCAAACCAGTGATAGACACTTGAAATTTGTATGATATATTCTTTCTATAATATAGGTGCTCACTAAAAAAAATATTGCAAAAATTTGATTTTAATGTCATTAAAATACTTACCCATTCCAGCTTTAATAATCAACGTACATCCTATAATCAACTTTAAATACGCTATAAATCATCTGCATTAGCCCAAATGGGCACAATAGTCGAACCTTAAAAAAAAAATCTAACAATACCGTGCTTTAAAAAATGTTGAGGTGATTGGAATACTCAAACAACACGCATGCGCAAAATTAAAACCGTGTAAATAAATATTCGGAAATTATTCAATTGAAATGAACATTTAGTAAATGTCGATTAAATCCAATTATTAATTATATTAAAATTTTCATTGCTACAACATGAGTGAATCAAACAAACAGAATAACAAGCAGCTATTAATTACCGTGACGGTTACCTGCTTGTACTATATATAATTTAATATCAATTATTGCATATTTATCAATATAAACGTGTGCACTCCCATCACGCAAAGTGTAACACCACATCTAGCACTAAAACCTGATACATATTTAAGTATTGTTACTGTAAAAGATTATAATTAGGTCCTAAAATTATTTCTTTTCATATTTCAGTTCTTTTAATTGATTGTTTTTTTTTAAGAAAAATTATGAAATAAAACTTAAGTAATTAACCAATTATTATGTTTTTTTTAAGTCCGACTATTGTGCACACCTGGGCTAATGCAGACGGTGGGATGATTTATAGCGTATGAAAATGCCAAGCCCTGGCCGGGAATCGAACCCGGGTCCTCGGGGTGAAAGCCCAGTACGCTATCAACTAGGCCACCGAGGCGGCTCCCCCTTTTTATGAAATGTGTTATATAGGTAAAGTTGTATTTGTTGCGTTTATCTAAACGCTTTAGGTTAGGTTAGGTTAAGTTAAGTTAGGTTAGGTTAGGTTAGGTTAAGTTAGGTTAGGTTAGGTTAAGTTAGGTTAGGTTAGGTTAGAATACGTTAGGTTACGTAAAGATATCTCAATCATTTTTAAATAACTTTAAAAATCACTATGTTCAGTATAATGATGTGCCTTTCTTAGCTTCGTTGACGCGTTTCGGAGAACCTCCATCTTCAAAAACTCTATCTATTCTCTAGAGTATAGGTAGAGTTTTTTGAAGATGGAGGTTCTCCGAAACGCGTCAACGAAAGTAGAATTGACGAAGCTAGGGAAGGCAGATCATTATACTGAACACAGTGGTTATCCCTGCAGAAAAGAAGAAGAATATAAAAATAATTTCAACTTTTAAAAATGTTTTTTTACAAAGAAATTTGTCAAAATCATTGAATAATAACAAAAATATTTTTTTTTTCATAATAGTTATTTATGACATGTTTTTCCTCGTAGCGCAAAATTTGAAATGAAAGTGGTCGGGAGTATGTTGAAAAAAAGTGAGAACGATCACAGATTTACTTAAAAAGATAAACATCTTTTGTCTCAAATTTGCTACATTGTTTAAAGGTTATGTGTATTTGTAAACGATTAAAATTTCTGCGTAATTTTAAAAACAAATTTTTTAAAATTTTACTTTTATGAAATGTATTTACCAAAACGGTAAATGTATTTTACTCTTCAACAAAAAAACTGTAACACTATCAGACACAATAAGAAAAAGGAGAATTGATTTTTATGGGCACATCCTCCGAATGGACAAAAATAGACTGATCAAAAAAATATTTGACTACTTTCACAATAAAAGAGCCAAACCACTTTGGTTTAGAGAAAGAGAGAGACATAACAGAATTACAAATCACTGACACTATGCTCATGGACAGAACAGCCAAAACAATAACCAAGGACAAGAAGCAACGGTTCCAAGGCAAAGTCAAACCCAAGCGAACGATCCAAATCTCTGACGAAGAAAGAAAAGCAAGATCACAACGAATGAAGCAATACTGGGCTACGAGGAAGGCACGGAACATTAAAAAGTGATTGATTTGGTGTACCCCAAAATTGGGTGAAACAAATAAAGAGAGAGAAATGTATTTAATGCTATTACAACGCCGTAAATAATTTTATTGAAAATGGAAAATACTTATGGCCAATCAGGTGTTTCGTAGCACAATTAGAGACTACATTCCAAAAATCTAGTTTTGTAAAAATTAAACGCTGATATCTGTATATATAAAAGTCCTGACTGACTGACTGACTGATCAACGTACAGCCCAAACTGTAAAACCTAGAGACTTGAAATTTTGAGGATACCTTCGTTTTAATATGTAAGCGCGTACTTGCAAAAAAATGATTTTAACTCCATTAAACTACTTACCCAGTCCAAATTTAATAATCAACGTACAGCCAATACTATTATAGCTAGAGACTTGAAATTTTCAGTGTACCTTCTTACAACATTGTCGAGATGCACTGAAAAAGGGGTGCACTGAAAAACGATTTTCCAGTATGCAACCCCTAAAGAGGTAAACAATTTTTATTGGAAAAAATATGTTTTTCATCTGACCTTCTTAAAACGTTACATAGTCACTCTTAAGTATAAGTAATGAAATATATTTTTCACCTTTTCCCCAAAACGCATCCCCAAAAGAGATTGATTGAAGGTATAAAATATAAAAAAGGGGTAAAATTTTGTATTGAAAAAATATTTTTTTTATCTTATATTCTAGAAATATGCTATGAAACACATATTTCAACATTTTTCTGAATTCATCCCCTAAAAGAATAAAAATGGGAAAAGAGTTATCGTGGGAGAAAAAAGAGTGTTTGCATTGGAGAAAAATATTTTTTATCAAATTTTCTTAAAAGTAAATAAAATATTTTAAAACACAAATTATGATACGCAATTCAGTATTTTCCCTTGAATTCATCCCCTAAAAGGACAAAAATATAGAATAGGTATAAATGTTTGTATTGGACAAAAATATTCTTGATCAGATTTCCTTAAATTCGAATGGAACACGTTTGAAGACAATAAAACAACATATTCAGGTTATAATATTTTTTCATATTCACTGTAAAATAATCACGAGTTTAGATGATCACGCTTTTATTAACATATTTTTTATGTTTCTAAATTATTACATTACTGAAATAGTTTAAGTTTCGTGGGCGAAGCCGCGACGGGTAATGCTAGTATTTGATAAAAATGCAAAGTTTCAAAATTCTCTGTTAGTGAACGACAGACATTTACGCTTTAAGTAAAAATTAAAAAGCCAAAGAAAACCTCGATCGGCAGTATGAACCAACTTTGTTTAATTTTCATGTCATATTTTCCTTAAAAAAATCCTAAACTGTATATCCATAAATCCATTTTTATCAGCTACGGAATGAGGCAATAGAAAAAATAACCTTCCCACTTGCTGCCGTAAAAAGAAGATTTTGCTTATTCAACAAATTTAACTGCAGTTTAAGGTGGCCGTTAACGTAAAGAATAAACACAAATTATCGGTCAAAATGTGCTTACAAATCAACAAAACCCTTCCAATCGAGTCCCACGCTCCCGCCTACAACTCTTTCCAAAATGGGTCACTGTACAGTTTGGCAACGGTACAATTATTGTTTTAAATTTAATTTAAATCTTCTTAAATCTAATTTTCGCTGTTGCAGAGAAAACTTCAACTAACTTCCCTCAACCAGAAAATGTGAATATTTCATTTAAATTTATGTTTTAATATTTATAAGTTGTACCTACTTAGGAAACATATTTACCTCCTTTCAGTTCATCATGATAGTTGAACATAATAATCGAACGGTCGATATAGTAGTCAAAACAATGTTTTATGTACCTGATCTTTGTGTTCAGTATAATAATCTACCTTCCCTAGCATCGTCAATTCTTTCGTTGACGCGTTTCGGAGAACCTCCATCTTCAAAAACTATATTTATACTCCATTTATAGTATAGAATTTGTATAGAAAAGAGTATAGAAATAATTTTTGAAGATGGAGGTTCTCCGAAACGCGTCAACGAAAGAATTGACGAAGCTAGGAAGGCAGATTATTATACTGAACATAGTGGCAATAATTCTAACAAAATAAGAAGAATATAAAAAGAATTTTAACGATTATAGTATAGAAATAGTATAGGAAAGGAGTATAGAAATAGTTTTTAAAGATGGAGGTTTTCCGAAACGCGTCAACGAATGAAGAATTGACGAAGCTAGGGAAGGCAGATTATTATACTGAACATAGTGACAATAATTCTAACAGAAAAGAAGAAGAATATAAAAAGATTTTAACGATTATAGTATAGAAATTGTTTTTGAAGATGGAAGTTCTCCGAAACGCGTCAACGAAAGAAGAATTGACGAAACTAGGGCGGGCACATTATTATACTGAACATAGTGGCAATAATCCTAACAGAAAAGAAGAAGAATATAAAAAGAATTTTAACGATTTTAGAATAGAAATAGTATAGGAAAGGAGTATAGAAGTAGTTTTTGAAGATGGGGGTTCTCCGAAACGCGTCAACGAAAGAAGAATTGACGAAGCTAGGGAAGGCAGATTATTATACTGAACATAGTGACAATAATCCTAACAGAAAAGAAGAAGAATATAAAAAGAATTTTAACGATTATAGTATAGAAATAGTATAGGAAAGGAGTATAGAAATAGTTTTTAAAGATGGAGGTTTTCCGAAACGCGTCAACGAATGAAGAATTGATGAAGCTAGGGAAGGCAGATTATTATACTGAACATAGTGACAATAATTCTAACAGAAAAGAAGAAGAATATAAAAAGATTTTAACGATTATAGTATAGAAATAGTATAGGAAAGGAGTATAGAAATAGTTTTTGAAGATGGGGGTTCTCCGAAACGCGTCAACGAAAGAATTGACGAAGGCAGATTATTATACTGAACGTAGTGACAATAATCATAACAGAAAAGAAGAAGAATATAAAAAGAATTTTAACGATTGTAGTATAGAAATAGTATAGGAAAGGAGTATAGAAATAGTTTTTGAAGATGGAAGTTCTCCGAAACGCGTCAACGAAAGTATAATTGACGAAGCTAGGGAAGGCAGATTATTATACTGAATATAGTGACAATAATCCTAACAGAAAAGAAGAAGAAAATAAAAAGAATTTTAATGATTATAAGAATAGAAATAGTACAGGAAAGGAGTATAGAAATATTTTTTGAAGATGGAGGTTCTCCGAAACGCGTCAACGAAAGTAGATTGACGAAGATGGGGAAGGCAGATTATTATACTGAACATAGTGACAATAATTCTAACAGAAAAGAAGAATATAAAAAGAATTTTAACTGATCTGTCTCTATTTTTCATAAACTACACGGATATTTTTGAAATTTTGACTTAAGTAGACTGTATCTTTTCAAAACTGATATCTTTAAACACGTTTGTTATCATTTAGGCCGGGTGACTACCGAACGCATAGAGGAGTCGAGCTGAGCGTTCCGGACCCATTTAAAACTTAACCTATTCTTTTTAACGTAAGTGTGGTCACTGAAAGCTGAACGGAATTGATCGGAAAGCGGCATCATTGGGCTCCATTCTGTTTAGGTTCGGTTTTGAAGCTGACTACCCACTACGTTGACAAAACCTCAAAACGTATTATTTCTCGTTACCTATATTACCGTTTTCTAAGTTACGGTTTTAAAACGTAGTTATTTAGATTTTAGATATACTAACGCATTCTTTAAACTGGCTGAACTCCGCTTCGGGTTGCAGTTCATTTTCATTTCGCTCCGCTCGTCTTAGCTCAGCGCAGATCCGCTCCGCCTTATGGTGTAAACTAACTTTTCATTTCGTTACAATTTTAAGGCAACGTTTTTAACTGCAAAGATGTACATTAATGCACGACCTTGAAATAATCATATGTCAAATCTTGTACACACGAACCTGAAAATATACAGTATAATAACATAACCTTAAAAAGAATTAACGAATCGGTGTTTTCAAACAGTTTCCGATTTATAAATCGTACAAAAGCAGACAAGTTTCCGTTTAAGTTTTTGAGTTTTAACTTCACAGTGTTATCGATTTTTAGATCTGTTTTAAGATTTTTATCAAATATTTTCAATGATTACCCAGTTAAACATAAGTGTCAACAATTAACTGTAATGAAATGTACTTGAAATTTCCGGTTCTGTAACTATTGAAGAAAAATCTGTAAAATTAGTATATTATATTTTTATAAAATTTTGTTCAATATATATTTATATTGCGGAGGTGATACTGATACTAAAACCAGGAAAGCCAGGAAAACTACAAAGTGCAATGGATAGGATAAGTACCTGGACAAAGTGCTGGCGAGTTAAATGAATGAGTCAAAATCAGTGCATATAAACTTTACCAAAAGGAAAATTGCCACCCATCCATTGTTTATCAATGCTCAAGCTGTTCCTTACTCCAACAATGCCAAATACTTGGGGATGAACCTGGATACAAATCTCAAGTGGAAGAGCTTAGAATAAAATATAGAAAACTTTACTGGCTGCTTGGACGTAACTCTGAGCTTTCAGTGCAGAATAAAATTTTAATATATAAACAAATATTGAAACCAGTATGGACATATGGCTTACAATTGTGGGGTTGTACAAAACCGTCGAATATAAAAATAATCCAAAATTTCCAAAACAAAGTCTTGCGAGGAATAGTCAATGCCCCGTGGTATATTCGTAACAATGATTTACATCGGGACTTGAACATCAGGCTTGTCACAGAGGAAGTTAAAAAATGTGCAACTAGTCATAATCTACGGCTTCTTACGCATGCATTGTGAGATGGAGGCAGTACGTGAAGTGGCCGGCAACGTTCGCCGCCTCAAGAGGACTAAACCTCATGAACTGCTCCACTGATGTGATGGTTGTTATTAATGTACGAGAAATAGCTGTCCTACAAATGTGATTTATATATATATATATATATATATATATATATATATATATATATATATATATACTTGCCAACAGAATCCTCAAGTATATACAAGGAGTCAAATCAACAACGTCATGGATCGCACAAGTCAGAATAGACCTACGTGACGCAGAAATAGACTCAACAGACGTTGAAGACAGGCACGTATATAGGAGAAAGATGTTCGGTTGGAAGGTCCCAGAGAATGAAATCCCAAAGAGAGCAGGGGTCAAATGGACGGAGGAGCGGAAGAGGATCCATGGGGACAGGATGAGGGAGGTGTGGAGGATTAGAAGGAACAAGACATGAGTCGGAGTGCTTTGCGTGATCCAACAGGGTCTATGCGCAAATAATATATATATATATATATATATATATATATATATATATATATATATATATATTGAAGTTAAATTGAAGTTAAACTAAACAATTTGAAAACAAAGTCAAAGTATTTCACGGTTTTAGGGTGAATTGTAAAACAATCAACAACAAAATTATGCTCTGATTGTAGTCTTGTTTTTCGAAATACGTACCAAACGTGGCTATTTTGAGAATTTGTCCGAGTTCACCATTTTCCGAAGCGCATTTTTCCCGATGTAATAATTGAATGGGGAACATTTCTTGCCATTGCAATGTATTTGAGGCATTTGTATTTGAGCAATGTATTTGTTGAGCCAAGTAACGTACGAGTATACACGTACAGTATGTACAAATGTGATGTATTTAGTAGTGATGTACGTATTCACTTTAAACAAATTGTTCAAACTAGGGAAGTGTGGCTAGCAAGTATACATATTTAAACAGATTGTACGATTGATCTGTCTGACCATAGATAGGTTACTGGGGCGTATGTTCAGTACGACTAACACCTAAACTAAAAAGTGATTCTCATTGGAATTTAAAATATTATTTTTTACTCGTAAATGCATGTATTGGTTCATTGAGGCAAAACCATATAATATTGTTTTATATTATATTATATTATTATTATAATATAATATAATATTAACTCTTTAATATTATGGACTCTTGAAATCCAGAAGCAAGCGTTAAAAATGGGACTTAAAGTTTCATTTGAAAAGACTAAAATATTGACAAACATACAAAAACCACCAAAAAAGCTTCACGTGGGAGAACAATACATTGAGATAGTCAAAGAATTCAAATATCTTGGGGAATGGATCAGCTGGAACGCCCTAGAGAAAAAAGCTATGGAATCTAGGAGAAATAAAGTTGAATTAGCCTTCCAACTTACCAAGGACACATACAACAAGAAGTCCCTCTCATGGAATACAAAGATAAGGCATTATCATACGGTAATTAAACCAGAAGCTTTATATGCAGCTGAAACATTATCTCTCACAACCCAGTGCCCACTTGAAAGGCTGGAGATCAAAGAAAGAAAGATATTACGAAAAATCTTAGGCCCCAAATTCCGTAACAACCAATTACTCCACATCAGTAATGAAACTCTTTACCAAAAAACTGAAACACTATCGGACACAATAAGAAAAAGGAGAATTGATTTTTATGGGCACATCCTCCGAATGGACAAAAATAGACTGACCAAAAAAATATTTGACTACTTTCGCAGTAGAAGAACCAAAACACTTTGGTTTAGAGAAACGGAGAAAGACATAACAGAACTGCAGATCACTGACACTATGCTCATGGACAGAACAGCCAAAACAATAACCAAGGACAAGAAGCAACGGTTCCAAGGCAAAGTCAAATCCAAGCGAACGATCCAAATCTCTGACGAAGAAAGAAAAGCAAGATCACAACGTATGAAGCAATGCTACGAGGAAGGCACAGAACATTAAAAAGTGATTGATTTGGTGTACCCCAAAGTTGGGTGAAACAAATAAAGAATAATGTTATATTATTATAGGGTGTTTGTAGGTGTGCCTTCGTGCGTGCATGAGTGTGTGTGCCCGTGCTCGTGCGCGTGTGTATGTGTGTGTGTGTGGGTGCGCGCGCATGAGTGTGTGTATGTGTATAGGTGTGCACGCGTGTGCGTTTGTGGAAAGCTTACAGAATTTTCTAAGTCCAAAATCAAATCTAAGGAAAAACGTAATGTTTCAAAAAAAAAAACGGTTAAAGACTCTCTGCAAACCCGTTTTGGAAATTTCCGACAGAACTTCCTGACGGCGGTCAGCGGTTTTAATTGTTTTTAATTTACTTTAAAATTACACTTTTTAAATTTCAACTTTTTAATATTAGTTAAGTCACGAGCAATCGAGAAAAAATCGACGTAGGCCTATATATTTTGAGAAATTAGTTCAATATATAAATTTTTTTATCCCTAAACCAAATTTTTCGGGTAGCGAAAATATTTTGCTTCAGTACTAATGCCCTAATTCGGGGCAAAATTTCATAATAAAATCACGGCTTACAGCTGTACGTAATGGAATCGTATTTTGCAAAACTTTATCACACTTTTTTAAATTCTGGTTTCACAATTATCATCAGCATTAAAACCGATACATATTAACATAAAAAAATACGTCGAAAACCGACAAATTAAATTTCATAATTTCAACAGTTTTTGAAAATTAAAGAACGATAATCTATTTAGTTTACAAAGCTGATTACAATGGGTGATCAGAGATTTTCAAAAACAAAAAAAAATAACGAAAAGTTACGAATGAAACATTTCGAAATTGATGAACTAATCGTGTCGATTAACGAACCTGTTTAGAGTGTTACCAAAATCGATTTTCGTGTCAAGTTTAAAATACATTCTGCAAGTGACAGTGCTAACATACACATAATATGTTGTATATTATGAAAATTTTAATATTTTCTTAAAATTAAACGTAAATGTATCGGTTCTTAAGATTTTTTTTTTGTGTTTGACGTCCGACTATTGTGCACACTTGGGCTAATGCAGACGATGGGATGATTTATAGTGTATGAAAATGCCAAGCCCTGGCCGGGAAAAAACTGAAATTCTCGTTACTTCCTGAACACACCTCGTAAATTAATAACAAGAATTACACAGCTGATTTGGTTTTACCTACGAATTTCAAAAACTTTTGTGTATACAAACACAAAAAGTGTTAAACTGTTCAATCGCCACTATCTATTTCCTTGTGCAATGAATGATTCATGGAGTTATTTATTCAATTTTGTACCGCGTGTTCAAGCTCGCTGTTATAAATATAAATGAGGAAGTCATGGACCGTGACTTGAATAGCACGGTGAATATCTGTTTTAAGTATGTTCTGAATAAATATCTGAACTTTTCTAGACGCCTGATTTGCTATTGATCCCGGTAAAAAGCTAAAAGTAGGCTAGTATTAAAACATAAAAAATGAAATTTTGTTTATCATTTCGACAATGATAAAGCTTGTGTTTAACTACTAATTTAAAAACTATCAGATTTATATACCTTTATTTTAATACTTTATTTAATACGCCTTCCTGAAACCCGACTATGAAACAGTTATTTAGCTATTTCTGGAAGATTAGAACGCAGAATAATTGGTTCAAAGAGATCCAGAGTGATTTAGAAGAGTTATATTTGACGGTGCCTCAAATTGAAGGTAGAACAGAGAAGAGGATTCTAAGGAATAAATATCTGCGATTCAAGCTAACAACATTTGATTTTTAGATTTCGCTTCCGAAATTTAGGTTAATTTTTTTTCAAAACATTTTTTCAAAGTAAAGTCTCACGCCTTTTTTTGGTAAATTCAATGTTAAAAATCGGTTTTTGTCAAAATCTACTGTATCGATTTTTATCAAATTTCACTAAACTTTAATACAACTATCAATAAAAACACAAATAAGTCGCTATAGCTCTAAAACAAATCTTCTGTACAAGCTGTTAAAAAATAACTAATGAACTGAAATTATTAGAAACAATTATCTGCCCAGCATTCGCAGACGATCTTGCCCTACTGGCAAGTACGGTGGAATAGGCTGAATTTCAGATCGTTGAACTTGCAACGAGATAAAAACAATGCTTGGTTTTTGCACCACGATAATGCACCAGCTCACACTTCATTGCTTGTTCGTGAATGTTTGGCCAAAAACAGTACCGTAACGATGCCCCAGCCTCCAAATTCGCCAGACATGGCTCCGTGTAACTTTTTCATATTACAAAAAATAAAGAGCCGTCGTTTTTCAGCCGTAGATGACATTAAAAGCGCATCGTTGAAAGAACTAAAGGCTATCTCAAAGATCGAGTTTGAGAAGTGTTTCGAGGATTGGAAGAAGCGCTGGCACAAGTGTATAATTTCTAATGGGGACTATTTTGAAGGCAACAACATCAATGTATTGTTGAACTTTTTCAGAGATAAAAAAATTGCAGCAAAAATGAGACTACGGGTCTCGTTTGAAAAGACGGAAATGATGCCGACCTTCCGAATCGAAACACCAGCCATTCAACTGAGCAATGGTAAACAAATTAAGATTGTAAACAAGAGAAATTATAGCCTGGAACACAGTCGAGAAACCATCGATAGACAGCAGAACATACAAACTGAAACAAGCGCAACGACTCACCTGGCCAACCTACAGAAAGAAATCGCTCTCAACGAATGCCAAATTTCGATATTATATTCCGTTGTTAAACCTGAGGCAACTTGTGCTAGTGAAACACTCTTCAAATCAACAACTGGTAAACTGCAGAAAGCAGATAGAAGGATCATCAGAACAATCATTAACAAGAAACACCAAGTGAATGGCCAATGGAGATTACTACCGAATGAAGTGGTATATCGAGAAAGTGAGTCAATAATAGACACGATGCGGAAAAGGAGAATTGCTTTTTTCGGCCATATAGCACGCCTTCCAGAAACCCGACTGGTGAAACAGCTATTTAGCTAGGAAGATAAAAACGCAGAATAATTGGTTCAAAGAGATCCAGAGTGATTTGGAAGAGTTAAATTTGACGGTGCCTCAAATGGAATGTAGAGCAGAGAAGAGGATTCTAAGGAATAAATATATGCGATTCAAGCTAACAACATTTGAACGAAAGACTTATACCATGATGAACAAAGGGCAGCCAAGTCGGACAGGATGAAGAAATTTTGGGAACGGAAGAACAGGCTGAAACGCTAGTCTCTATAGCGATGTTGGACTTGGTGTATGGACTGATTGAAGTGCTCCAATGAGGGCGTAAACTAAGGGGAAAATAAACGAATTTTGTAGGTAACACAATTTAATGATACTATTTAGGTACGTTTCAATTTTGTAAGGAAATAAGTGTCCCTGACATTTGTAAAATCTATTACTCTATTTTATTTATATAAAATATTTTTTTATAAATTTACAAAGAAATTACGTAAAATCCATTTGTATTATATATATATATATATATATATATATATATATATATATATATATATGTGTGTGTGTGTGTGTGTGTGTGTGTGTGTGTGTGTGTGTGTGTGTGTGTGTGTGTGTGTGTGTGTGTGTGTGTGTGTGTGTGTGTGTGTGTGTAACAGTCGTAGTGAGTGATTGTTGTATTTCAGTGATAAATTTTAAATCTAAATACAGGTTTTATTTATATTAAGGAAGTGAAATCATATTTCAAAAAAGAATCAGGTAAAAATGTTAATTATTTTATAGAATTTAATGTATTTTAAAATGGTCATACGCATTTAGCTAACAATACTTTATCCTAAGCTATCACAAAAATAAATTGTCTTACCAGTTTATAGAGTCACTATGTTCAGTATAATAATCTGCCTTCCCTAGCTTCGTCAATTTTTTTTGTTGACGCGTTTCGGAGAACCTCCATCTTCAAAAACTATTTCTATTTTTGTATAGAAATAGTTTTTGATGACGGAGGTTCTCCGAAACGCGTTAACAAAAAAAAAAAAAAAAAAAAGAATTGACGAATCTAGGAAAGGCAGATTATTATACTGAACACAGTGACAATAATCCTAGCAGAAAAGAAGAAGAATATAAAAAGAGTTTGTAGAGTGTTTACAAATCTCGGTTGCGGATGCAGTCAATAACAGAAAAACCGCTGTCAATTCCGGTATAAAAAAGTCACTTGAGGACCTTTTGTGACAGTGTAAAGTACTCTAAGAATTAAAAATACTTAGTGTTTCAAAAAATATGAAAATCGTTAACTTGAACAATATTATTTTACTGTCTTCCTTGTGTGCTTGTATACGTTAAAATATTCACAAAACATACTTTTTTAAATTTAATACAACCATATATGGACTGCAATTACACAACTTTCTTCCTTGTTAACTCCTGTTCCTTCCTACGCCAGTACTCCTTCATTTTCTGGCTCATTCTATGAGGTTCCGCCACCGAAAACACTCACCTCCTTCCTCTTGGATTCTCTTCAGAGATGTCTTTCAACTCAGCAGCAGATATCATGTGAAAGAGTGCTTGTGGGACAGGGATGAACCCCATCCAATAACAAAACCAGGTTGGTAAGACCTCTTCCGCCCTCGAAGCCGTTGGGAAATATTTTCCGCTTCCGCTCTTGAGACCGTTGACCATTTTTCATCCGTAACTCTGGGCAAGAAGCCTGTTGGTCCACGGGGGGTATTTGATTTCCCTCCTACCACCTATATATATGGGGGGCATTCCCTAACCACCACCCGGGGACGCGTCCTGAGGTTACAGGCTCCTCCGAGAAAAAAATATACTTTATTAAAAGGCTTATTTTATATTGTTTAAACAAATATAAAAATAATATAAATTTAGCATGTTTATAATTACCTGCGCAATTACATCAATTTGGCTTATTTACAGATTAAAGATAAAAAGGAATTGAATATATTTGATCAAAACTGAAACCTTTCTCTATTGAGTAAAATTGTTGTTACAGCCTTAAAGTTTACTAGAAATAGAAGAGATGGGACGATAAAGGGCGATAAATGGGTTAAAAGAAATTTAAGGGGTACGGCAGCGGAAACACATACCGTGTCGTAAATGTTTATATTATTTTTTGACGATCGAATAAAGCGATAAAGTAGGATGTAAAAGTGACGTCAGTGACACGAGGGATTTCATTGCGTTTTCGGCGTTGTCTTTTTTGGTAAATAATTTACCTTTTAACAGTGTATTGAGCCGACGTAAAGACATATCGCTTTATCAAGTTTGTTTACTTTCTTATCGGTAATCGATATTTATATTTCGGTAGTACACTGTTCGCGTTGAGTTATTTGTTATCCTTGTGATAAAAAAAAAATAATTACTGAAAAAATTTTTTTTTGGTGTTTAACGTCCAACTATTGTGCACACTTGGGCTAATGCAGTGAATGGGATGATTTATAGCGTATGAAAATGCCAAGCCCTGGCCGGGAATCGGACCCGGGTCCTCGGGGTGAAAGCCCAGTACGCTATCAACTAGGCCACAGAGGCGTGTTTTAGCAGTCGTGTTTTTTTTTAAATTAAACTTTTTTAAAAAAAACGTAATGCGGAAGACCACTTCCGCCCTCGAAGCCGTTGGGAAATATTTTCCTCTTCCGTCCTTAAGACCGTTGACCATTTTTCATCCATAACTCTGGGCAAGAGGCCTGTTGGTCCGCGGGAGGTATTTTATTTCCCTCCTACCACCTATATATAGGGGGGCATTCCCCTATCCGCCATCCGGGGACACGTCCTGAGGTTACAGGCTCCTCCGAGAAGAAAATATACTTCTTTAAAAGACTTATTTATATTGTTTACGATTTTATTCGATTAACAAATATAAAAATAATATAAATTTAGCATAATATAATAGCACTTATATAATATAATATAAAAATAATATAAATTTTTTTAATTTAAAAAACAAGACGGAGCCATGTTTTTTAAATTAAAAAACACGACTGCTAAAACACAAAAAACAAAAAAAATATACACAAATTATTTATTTCATAATTAAAAGAAATGAAAATCTGAAATACAATTGATTTAAAAAGGTGAAAACAAGGTGTTAGAATAAATGCTGAAGAATATTTTCCGAGTATTTACTTTAATAAATTAATAATTTACACGTTAAGTTCATAAAATATATGCAGTTGGGGGATGCATTTATTTGCACTAAACAGCCCCCAACTGCATTTATTGTATGAACTTAACATGTAAATTCTTAATTTATTAAACTAAATACTCTGAAAATATGTTTTAACATTTATTCTGTTAATACAGCGAGCAGGCTGGTGTTATGTAAGCTACAGCCTTGATGTTATTGTGATTTTTCGTATAACTAAAACATTTTAAATAGACTATGTTCAGTATAACAATCTGCCTTCAATTCTTTTTACTGATTCGTTTGACGCGTTTCCATCTTCAACCTCCATCTTCAAAAATATATATATATATATATATATATATATATATATATATATAGAGTATAGATATAATTTTTGAAGATGGAGGTTCTCCGAAACGCGTCAACGAAAGTAGAATTGACGAAGATAGGTAAGGCAATTCATTATACTGAACATAGTGATAATAATCCTAGCATAAATAAAGAAGAATATTAAAAGAATTTTAAATGGAGGTGTAAAATACACAAACTCAACCATATGTAAACATTTATAATATGAACGTACAACAAATTCTAATTATAATTTTGGATTAAAAGCTTCTCGCCATTAATTATTTGAATAGCTATTTAATAAAAATACTACATTTTGCCGGAACACTCGTACGTTTAAAACATAATGAGCAATGAGCTATCTCTCAGTATGAATCGATAAAGCATTTTAAAACCAGGGCAATCTCGCCTACTCAGTTACAGCTTAAACTTAACGGCTGTAAATCCGACGTTCTTTAACTGATTTACGTGTTTTCAAGAAATTATATGATTGATATCACATCCACATTTTAAGTCCATGATATATTTGTATATGGGGAAACGGTATTTCCAGTATTTTTATTATTTATCTTTAGTCGATGTACGTGGTGTGTTCAGAAAGTAACGAGAATTTTAATTTTTTGAACAAAATATTTATTTATTCTTCTACATTAATGTTGTCGCCTTCAAAATAGTCCCCATTAGAGATTATGCACTTGTGCCAGAGCTTCTTCCAATCCTCGAAACACTTTTCAAACTCGATCTTTGAGATAGCCTTTAGTTCTTTCAGCGATGCGCTTTTAATGTCATCTACGGCTGTAAAACGACGGCCCTTTAAGGTTTTCTTTATTTTTTGAAATAGGAAAAAGTCGCCATGACGGGCGATTATGGAGGCTGGGGCATCGTTACAGTACTGTTTTTAGGCCAAAAATTCTCAAATAAGCAATGAAGTGTGTGCTGGTGCATTGTCGTGGTCCAAAAACCATGAATTGTTTTTCCACAGATCCGGGCGTTTTTTTCGGATTGCTTCGCGCAAACGGTGTTGAACTTGTAGGTAGTACTCCTTATTGACCGTTTCACCTGGTGGCAGGAATTCATGATGCACTATGCCATTAATATCGAAGAACACAGTGAGCATAACCTTCACGTTCGTCTGCACTTGTCGAGCCTTTTTCGGTCTTGGCGAGCCAGAATGCCTCCACTGGGATGATTGAGCCTTAGTTTCGACGTCATATCCGTAAACTCATGTTTCGTCACCTGTTGTAATACGTTTCAGTAATTCTGCATCGTTGTTGACTTCATTTAGTAACTCCTGAGCAACTTCTTGGAACGAATTTTGCTGCACGCGTTTCATACACAAAACATTGGAAACAATGTCATGACATGATCCAATCGATATGCCAACATCATCAGCGATCTCTCTAATTGTGATTCGGCGATTGTTCGTAACCATTTCTTTTACTTTGTCCACGTTTTCATCGGTTGTTGATGTGCTGGGGCTTCCAGGGCGTTCCTCATCTTCAATGTCTTCACGGCCTTCTTGGCAACGTTTATACCACTCGTAAACTCTTGCTTTACTCATAACAGACTCAACCATAGGCCTATGTTAACATTTCACACACTTTGTTACACTTTATTCAAATTTTTACGCATAATTTGATACAAATTCTTTGATCCATTTCTTTTAACAAACGAAAATCGCCGAGCTCATAAAAACACGTCTAGCCTTAGTGGCTGTTACAGACAAAGTGAACAATGAAAACAACAGAAAGTTTTATCATACTTCAAGAGCATGTATGCGAACATAATAAAAAACTGTTTGCAAAAGGACTCTACAAGGCCGCGAAATTTAAAAACTCTCGTTACTTTCTGAACACACCTCGTATAGGCTGTCAAAGACAAATTATGTTTTCAAATTAAAATTTGAAAAAAATATTGTAATTTTTGGTAGTTTTGTTAAAAGTCAAAATTGAATACGTTTTTCACAATTCAATGTGTACAAAAATTATGGCGATAGTGAAAATCCAATCTGAAAATGTTAATGATCAGGTGTTTTTGTAGTCTGCCCTTGACTACATTGTTGAAAACTTATCAAAATTCGGGATAACTTATCCTGATTCTGGATAGCGTATACCACAGAATTACACTTTATTTCATTCTTTTTAAGCACAAAATAAAATTATCTCAAATTCGGTTCAAACGATTTTCATTATTGGACTGCCAGAATGTAACGTCGTACGAGTCGCGCGTATCGTTTGGCCAAACCGAATTCCATTGTACGTATTTTAATCGTGTAATTTTGTTCAGTGTTTGTGACGTATGTTTTTAATGTTTTGTTTGACTTTGTGACCACCTCGACTGAGGGAAATATTTTGTATCACAGCCTGAAGATGGAACAGTTTCGAAACCGCGGTAGCCTTTACGGGTTGAGTGGATAGTCCACTGACGGGAAGAATAGGTCGTAATCCTAATTACTTAAACAATTTTAATCAAATTAAGTGTATCGTTTTATATGTGACCAAAGATTCGGGTGATTTGTGATAAGCAATTTTGAAAAATCTTTCGAAATTTTCGATTTCTATCGATACTCACAAACCGGATTTTGCGGGAGGTAAATTTTTTTTTTTATTTTACGCTACAACTAAGTAATAATACTTATCTAACAACTTAAATCTAATAACAGTTAACTATTAGGCGGAATTTAGTCCACTGATTTAAGTCCACCAGATATCCACTGCGGAAAACAAAGTATCATCACTGCACTAAATCTACAGACTTGGTTCTCTTAAGTCTCCTTATTACCCTGTTGGTACTTGAGATCTGGAGCACTGCTGGATTTTCATGATTAATAAGCTTCTTTAAATGCTTAATTGCTGTAATTTTAATTTCCTCATTTACTGTGTTCATCTTTAAATCTCTGTGGATGTCATCATTCCTAATATACCAAGGGGCGTTAACAATTCCACGTAGCTCCTTGTTTTCGAAGTTTTGTGTAATTTTAATATTGGGATTTCTTGGTGCAACCCCAAAGTTGTAAGCCATACCTCCAGATTGGTTGCAAAATCTGTTTATATAATAACAATTTGTTGTGTATGTTAAGTTGGGAACTTCGTCCAATCAACCAATACATTTTCCTATACCTAATAGCTAGCTCTTCTTTTTTCTTTTTGACGTGCGCTTTCCATTTTAATTTAGTATCGAGTGTCATACCAAGGTACTTTGCCTCATTTGCATATGGAATAGCTTGTTCGTTTATGTACACTGTTATCTTCTTGATTTTTCTGTTTGTAAAATTTAAGTGAATTGATTTAATTTAATTTAATGCGCCACTTTTTTGTCCAAGCATTAACTTTGTTGACCGCATTTTGTAGCTTACCAGTAGCTTCTTCTACAGTGCTGCGGGAGGTAATTGAATGTGAAAAAGATTTGTTTTTCTAGTAATCATTTTCAAAATGAGTGAAAAAAGACCGTTGATTATGATTGGAAAATTTAATTTGAAAATTGAAAAATTTAGTAGTTGAAAAAAAAGTTTCAGAAACTAAAGTAGAATTGTTTGTAAATATATTTCTTTTTTTTATTTTTATAAAAAGTGGTTATTAATTTTTTTAAATTTTAACGAATAAAAAATCGGCAATGTTTAACAATATCTCGAATAGTTTTGATTAATATTCTTGATTAAAAAAATTAATGCAAATCAATTTATTTAGCGAAAAAATATAGTATTTTAAAATTGAAGAAAAAAAAACTTTAAACAATAGGAAATATTCACTTGTCGGTCAACAAATGTTAATGTTACGTCCATATTTAAGGTTATAAACAACAGCTGATTTTATTGTTAATGTTTTGCATATAAATCCGTCAATAAGCGTGTAAACGTTTTGTTTCTAAATATGGCCACGAAGGCATGAATTTAGTGTCGGATTTATACATTTTGGTAAGCGTAAACAAAAAAATGAAGTTATTCCTTTGCGACGGGTAAAACATTTGTTTACTTTGCCTTAAAGAAAAACATATGAGGATATCAACGCGAGTCTTGCGGTGACAAATTAACAGGAGACAATGAGGACTCGGAACGCATTGTTGTACATTTCAATGAGTGTGTTCCTAGTGGCCCCATTCATTCCTCGTGATTCATGTTCTGATTCAACAATGTGTTGACTATGAAAACTTCCCCAATAAGTGCTAAGCGAGAACGAACGCCATTCTCTTGAAGTCGTATAAAACATGTTTTCTGTTTCTGTTGGAATGAATGAAAACGCCCACGCCGTTCTGTAGAAGTGGGTCAGTCTTTATTTGGCAACAGTCCATCTATCAAAACGTATTTTTCTGATTTTGTATTTATTGTTTTTTTTACAAGAAATGTTGGGCCGCAGCGGATCAACCCAGTTCGTTGCTTCTGCTAAATATTGCCGCCATCACGCCAGCTGTTGTGTAATTTTTGTTATTTTAAGGCGAAAAGCACAAAGGCTATTATCGCCTCCCTAAATGTAAGTGAGTGTAAAGTGTTTACCCTCGATTTATAAAATGGTAATCCATTTTACCATATATATATATATATATATATATATATATATATATATATATATATATATATATAAATAAAATTATATGTTCCTTACTGTGTGTGTATTGTGACTGTCAAAAGTGACATTGACAAATAGTCGTAAGTGTAGTGTCGTATGTGTAAGTGTGTGTTAGACTCGGGTACCGCGAGGGACGTCTAAATCCTCTCAATAGGTGCAGCTGGTCTACACCCCTGCGGGGCTCTACTGTTGTGTAAAATCAGCTATTAAGGGAAGATTATTTGTCTCCCTGACGCGATAGAAACGAATTCGCAACGGTAACGAAATTCAATCCCAAAATATTTGTGCATTCAAAATGAAAAATCCTTATAAGAATTCTTAAGACAGAAAACATTTTTTTAATCTGGTTTTATGCAGCAATCCTTGTTAAGCTTCGAAATTTAATTTTTGGGTGATTAAATTATATGACCGTCATTTTAAAATGATTGAACTAATATTTTAAATGACAGACATTTTAAAGTTATTTATAAAATCCATTTTTAAACTAAATCGGACAAATAGTGCCAACAAGTACTAAATCTTCTTACATATATACCCTGTATAAGTAAATATTACAGTCGTCTCGAGCCAAAAATTACTTTTTTTGTATATACCAAAAAGAGTATACAATACTTCTTTTATTGTTCGTGTATTTTTTTTGTGTGTTTAACTTCCGACTATTGTGCACACTTGGGTTAATGCAGACGATGGGATGATTTATAGCGTATGAAAATGCCAAGCCCTGACTGGGAATCGAACCCGGGTCCTCGGGGTGAAAGCCCAGTAAGCTATCAACTAGGCCACCGTGGCGGCTTTTTTATCGTTCAAGCAATTGTTGGAAAGCAACTCCTCAAAGCAATCTTTAGAAATTTCTAAAATTTCCCATCATCTCTTACAAATCAGTAAAACGATGTCCTTTCAATGCCATTTTCAGTCTTGGAAACAGGTAAAAATCTGCTGGTGCAAGGTCGGGAGAATATAGAGGGTGTTCCAGAGTGGTAACATCGTGCTGGTAAAGTATTCACCATCAGCGGTCGATGTGACGGGATATTACACAACAAAAACCAATCGTTACCTGCCCATTTTTCAGATAGTTTTCATCAAACTGCATCTCGTAGCCGTTTCAGGATCTTCTTGTACCGATCTTTGTTAACGGTTTTCCCTTAAGGAATAAATTAATACTGAATCATGGCGTGGTAATAAAAAAAACCTTTTCGAACAACACTTTACCCCGGTTTCTGTCCAAGCAAACTTTTTCCTTTCTTGGTAATGTTTTTGATTTGCATTCAGCATAATGACGTTTCGTCTGACGTCATAAGGAACGCCCCGTGTTTCTTACCACCGGATTTGTACCTGTTTCCAAGACTGAAAATGACGTTGAAGGGACATCATCTTGCTGATTCGTAAAAGATGAAAAACGCTACAAGGAATTTCAAAAAATGGCTTACTTGAGTGTTCGCAACAATTGTATGAACGGTGGAAGAAGTTTGTATAAGCAGGAGAGTATATTTTGAAGCAAAATAATATTTGAAGTTAAAAAGATTGTCAGTTATTTCGGTAAATTTTCATTGAACAATTCCGGCAACGTTTTGATCTTATCTCGTACGTTAATATTGCGTGTACAGTAAGTCAAGCCTCTGTATGTAAATTTCTTCAAAAATTCATAAAATGAACATCCTAAAAAAAATCGGACATCGTTTGTCTTAAAAATCATTGTACGAGGTGTGTTCAGAAAGTAACGAGAATTTTTAAATTTCGCGGGCTTGGAGAGTCCGATTGTCAAACATTTTTTATTACGTTGATATACATGCTCTTGAAAAAACTTTCACCTGTCTTCATTGTTGACTTTGTCTGTGACAGCCAAAAAGGTTAGACGTGTTTTTGTGAACTCGGCGATTTTCGTTTGTTAAAAGAAATTGATCAAGGAATTTCTATCAAATTTGGCGTAAAAAATGGAATAAAGTATAACAAAGTATGTGAAATATTACCAAAGACCAATGGTGAGTATGCTATGAGTAAAGCAAGAATTTACGAATGATATAAGCGTTTCCAAGACGGCCGTGAAGACGTTGAAGATGACGAACGTCCTGGACGCCCTAACACATCAAAAACCGATGAAAACGTGGAAAAAGTGAAAGAAACGGTTATGAACAATCGCCGAATCACAATTAGAGAGGTCGCTGATGATGTTGGTATATCGACTGGACCATGTCATGACATTGTTTCCAATGTTTTGTGTATGAAACGCGTGGCAGCAAAATTCGTTCCAAAATTGTTGAATTTTGAAGAAAAACAGTGGCGAATGGAAGTTGCTCAGGAGTCACTAAATGAAGTCAACGACGATGCAGAATTAGTGAAACGTATTATAATAGGTGACGAAACATAGGTTTACGGATATAACGTCGAAACTAAGGCTCAATCATCCCAGCGGAGGCATTCTGGCTCGCCAAGACCGAAAAAGACTCTACAAGTGCGGACGAACGTGAAGGTTATGCTCACTGTGTTCTTCGATATTAATGGCATAGTGCATCATGAATTCCTGCCACCAGGTGAAA